>JAGFNQ010002001.1:152942-220948 GCA_024364735.1 Boesenbergia rotunda | reverse complement strand
TTGGCAGCCTTTGAAGTCTAAGGGGACACTGTGAAAGTGATTACAAAGGGTCAACGTACATGAAGCTTTCTGAGATGAAATTCGTAGAGAAGTACATCGTCTTCTATAAGGACAGGTATCCTGATTTGAGTGAACTCTACGCAAGCTTGAAACACACAAATGCTTCTGATTCTTGAGTTCAATGAGGTAAATCATTTTTTCCCTTGCAAGTTATCGTTCATGTTACTATTTTTCACTGTATGGCTTCTCCTTTGTCAAACTCTAAAGCTAACATTTATGCAAACAAGCATGAATATAAGAACTTGAACAATCATGATCTTGTTTTTTGCATGTCAATATGCATGAAGATAAGAACAATTCACAGGATCATGATATCAATTGAGCTAAAAGCTCACAGATTGGTTGCTTATTATGTTGGAAAATTGTTATTCTTGTATTCATGACAAGCGAGACGTTCTTCCTTTATGAACATGCAGTAATTTTTCCTTGAAGTAGTTACTCATCCATATGACCAGTGGAATGTTGAACGGCTGTCAAATCAAATATCTTAACATGTTTGTTTTATAAAATGGTGAGGAACCGCTGCCACATGGATGAAATGATTGAATACTTTTTGAATTTTGTGGGTTGACATGCATGTTTGATACTGATTGGCTGTAATCTTTTGAACACTAGCACTTGTGAGTTTGTGAGTAGAAACATGAAAGCCAGTTTGAACTTTTGGACGCCATGCAAACTTTGGATGGTCGGGAATAAATTAGGAATGAACAAGTTTAAGAAAAAACAAGTGAGACTAAAGCTTTTTTGTTGGTACGGAATCAGAAGGCTTCGTCCCTACAATAAGTCATAATAATGTAAGATATGCCTTCAAAGAATTGGAAATCTAGCAGATGAATCTCTTAGGAATTAAGTTAAAGAACTAAAATGGTTTAGATGCACTCTTTAACAGACTCAAGAGGTGCTGTTGCGTTAACATGTCTTCTGTTCATATCATTAAATTGCTGTGTGGCCTATTTTTTCAGTGTTTCAGGTTCTTTTGGTTCACAAGACAAAGGATAGCAAATTGCATTGGTGTACCGAGAAGAATAGTGTCTGACACAGCAAGCACTCTTTCATTAAGCAATGTTGAAGTATTTGAGAGAGTAGGAAGTGATAGAACTTCATCATGGTTTGCGCCTTAAATTTATTGGCCTTTGTCATGGAATATGGGAGGATTGCTAGGGTTATAGAAAAAGAAAGGGTCATGTTATGCTAGGAATGATGTTGAAGTCGATGAGTTTTCAACTCATGAAAAAGAAAAAAATGGGTTGGTGTTCTTTTTTTCTGCCATTGCATTCGAGGATTTCTTTGGCTTCTCTCTCTCTCTCTCTCTCTCTCTCTCTGAGAAAATATACATATAAAAAATATTTTAGAGGTCGGCCTTTGGATGTGCTTCAGATTTATTCAGTAGGTGAACTAGAGAGAAGATCCTCTATTTCCAAAATTAATTAGGCAAAGGTCGGACACCTTGAATTATCAAAACTCCCTTCATCTTATTCACAAAAAACCTCTCGTTTGCTGGTGAAATTAAAAAGAAGCAAACTTCAGGTGTGTCCGGCTTATGAATTTTTTATTGTAGAAATAAAAACAAAAATACAATTGACTTTTTGATATTATTATTATAAAAGATGGCCTGAATTTATTTAAAAATAAATACATCACTTTATAAAATGTTGAAAACAAGGAAACGAAAAATGAGAAACTAATTCAAGCAAATTACACATATATTTTTGTATAATTATCATGTGTTTTACTCATCAAACACTATTTTTTTTTAATCAAAGGGGTAGTATTTTTTTGATTTTTCATCAAAACGGCTTCCGAATCCAACCTTAATGCATGCTTTTTCCCGTAATAACCTCATTGAACCCATTCAATTTTATGAAGAGAACCTTCTAAAAACCTTACTCGATGAACAAGCAAGGAATGATGTGGTTGATAGAGTGGAAGGGTTTGATTGAGTGTTTCTCGTAATAGACTATTACCAAGCAAGATCAGTGGTATGTGAGAGGTGTCTTCAAGAACAAACAAGAATGGAGAGCTCGAAGGCTCTAGTAACGGAGGTTCTTAGGAGAAGAATACGAGGGCAAATGAATTAAACTAGAGAAATTGTTTTTATCTTTCAAGAAAATTAGTTCAATTAGCATTTTATAAGGAAAAAGAACCATGAATTTCTATTTGGGTCTCCTTTTCATTAACAACAACAACAACAACAACAACAACAACAACAACAACAACAACAATAATAATAATAATAATAATAATTTATTGGTATTTTTAATAATAAAGGGCATCCTTTTGCCTAATTTTATTATTGTTGTTCTCATAATATGGACTGATGATTAAGATATGAGTGTTATCACCTTGAGGCTGGGAGGTCAAAATTTAACAAAGTCAGCGTGCCCGCCCTCCTCACACGCTAGCTATAGTATTCGGGCTAGTGCCCCCACGGGCTGGATCAGCTGGTTAAGACACTCGCACTTGAAATGGAGGTCGTGGGTTCGAGGGTCGACAGTATGAACGAGGGATGAAACCTCGGCTGCTGTTTAAAAAAAAAAATCCCTCGCGCCTGGGTGTCTTGGCCTGCCCAGCATTCACCGTGATTTACCCCCTCTGGACACTTGTGGGGCAGAGACCAGGGGGCCGCTGGGTTGGCGGTTCCAACCTTTTTGAAATATAGTATTCGGGCTAGTAGCTCCGTAATTTATCTCCTCCGTGTTAACCTTGGGATGAGTTGGTGGGGGCGTTAGAACGAGCAAATCATCTTTACCACCTTATTTCATCAGTGAGGAAGGATACTTCATTACCATTGAACTTTTATAGTATTATATGTATCAATAATACAAGATCAATATAGGAGTATTCAATTTTTAATGAGCAATAATTTTAATTCGAGATTTAAAATCAAGCTTTATCTACGCTTACGCGTATAGAATTTAAAGATCTACATTTGTTACAGCGACTTCATAATCGTCAAGTTTCAAAAATCATCGTTTATGTCTTTTTTGGAGTCTCTGAATATCTTTTTACTATTTTTAGTCATTTTTATTTTTATGATATTTAGGATTTTTTAATATGTTGGAAATTTCTGGGTTATGATTTATCTACATAAGTGTTCTGTTTTAGTAATTTTTTTCTGTTGGGATTTCTATTATGAATTTTCCTTTTTCAATAAAGTTTTTTTTCTTTACAACATAGGAATTGAGATCTATATATTAAGACTTCTTTTCTTTTTTTGGGTCGGAAGGTCTAAAGTCTATATAAATACTTATTTAGCTATTGAAGAATTATCCTCCATACTGAATATAATTTTTTTTTTGTAAATGGAGGGTTTATCTTTGTTCCTATGTTTTTCTCTTCTTGTCTTCTCTGTAATTTCCCCTTCTTGTTAATCCATAGAATAATTGCTATCCTGCCAGCATTAGTTGGTATCAGAATCGGCAGTGGAACATCGGATCTAATGGAGGGTCGTCGTGGTCACAACAACGGGCATGTTTTGATAGATGAAACCGAGCACTGTGGTTGTAACGTTTAGGACATAATGAAGATTGAGAATTTAAGAGACAAGTTACAAATTTAGCCCAGTATCTAGCGGTGCGAGATTTTGAAAATCGTGATATCTCATATCGTGGATCTGAGTATACCTTTGAAAACTTCTTTCAACTTCCATTGGACTGAATAACTCTAATTCTAAATTTTTCATATTATAATTATCCATATAATATAATGGATTCGAGTCATGATTAATCGTTTGATTTGATATGTCAGTATGTATACGTATGTATTAGGTATATAAGAACATCTTTTCTGTAATTTTGATAGACGGATTCCAACTACCAATGAAACGTAGTCAACTTCATTCGTTAGAACAGCTTTCGTGAGTCTCTGCACCTATCCTTTTTTTATTCTAGTTTGATAAAACTAAGGTTTATCAAACTAAGAATTTGGCTCAGGATTGCCCATTTTAAATTCCAGGGTTTCTCTGAATTTGGAACTCATATCACTAGCGGGCAACACACCAGGAACACTTTGGTCAAGAGGAGCCTTATGAAGGCATTGGTTTTCGGGTTGAGTTATCCGAATTTTTTGGTACATTACAAACATAGGGCTTCGACGACTAGATCAACGAGGTGTAGCGAATCTTCGACTATAAACAAGTTCTAGATTATATGAAAGTGAAGTTAATTGCCATTAGAATCAAGGGTTGAGCATCGGTGTAGTGGGAGTAGATGCAACGCTCATGAGATAGACAAGGCAAATCCCAAATAATTGACTGGGAGAAGATGAAGAAGAATATGAGGAAACATTTCCTCCTTTTCGCCTATATCCAAACTTTATTCCAGCAACTTCACTCATTGAGACAGGATGTGAAATCGGTCAACGAGTATACAAATGAGTTCTTCCAGTTGGTTTCTCGAAATGACTTATCCAAGACAAAGGAATAGAAGGTGGCACGATACTTAGGGGGATTGTGCTAATCCTTGCAATATGTCCTTATCCTTTATTTATTGTGGACAGTTTCAGAGGCCTTCTAGCATGCAATGACAGTTGGAAAGCAATAGAATTGAAAACCAGTGGATAGAGGTGACCAAAACAACCAACGAGTTCACTCTCAGGATTCTCGTCCTTCATAGTAACAACCACCACTGGTTAATTGTAAGACCCCTATCAGGTGTTATCGTTGTGGTAAATAGGGACATATGGCAAACTAATATAGGAAACTTTCTCTTGCTGATACAAAAGGCAAAACTTTATTGATCGAAAAGACATGAAGGAAGAGACAACTTTAATTAATGAACCAATATATGAAGTTGACGACATGATTTATGGTGAAGGTTATGAGACTTTGGTTGTGCGCAAAAGTCTGTTGACTGCCAAAGGCGATTCAAGGGATGAGTTGTTGAGAACTAATATTTTTCACTTTAATTGCACCATTGCAGATAAAATCTACAAGGTGATCATTGACAATGCGGTAGTTGTGAGAACGTAGTATTTGACGCGGTTGTCCAGAAATTACAATTGAAGATGGGCCATCATCCTAAATCATATGAGTTGTCGTGGCTGAATAAAGACAGCGAGGTAACAACAGACAGACGATGCCTCGTACTTTTCTCGATTGGTAGCAAATATTTTGATAGTGCTTGGTGCGATGTGGTGACCATGGATGCATGTCATGTACTATTGGGTCATCCTTTATAGTATGATCATAGTGTTATCCACGCTAGACAGAAGCCCTTCACATCAAGGGAAGAAAAAAGATTGTGTTGGTGTCGTGGTGAGAAGAAACCGCTCCAATTCTGATAGCCAAAACTACTAATCTACTTTCCGTATCCAGATTCTTAGATAAGATGGAGCAGGGAGGCGTTGTCTATGCTTTGCTACCATGCCAGAGCGATGCCCTAGCCTTAGAGATACCAGCTAAAGTACAACAGCTATTAGCAAATTTTGATGAGATGATGCCAAAGGATTTTGTTTTTGGGCTACCACCTATGCGAGATATTCAACATCAGATTGATGTGGTTCCGGGGGCTCGAGTTTGCCTAATCAACTAGTATATCACCTTAGTCCCAAGCAGGCTGAAGAAGTACAATGGCAAATGGTGGAATTACTAGAGAAGAGCTATATTCGTGAGAGCAAGAGCCTATGTGCATTTTTTGCCCTACTAGTGCCGAAAAGAATAGTTTGTGGCGTATATGCATTGGCAGTCGAATCATCAACAATATTATAGTGAAGTATAGTTTTCCCATTCCCCGCTTGGACAATATGTTGGATCAACTTTCTGGTTTTACAGTTTTCTCAAAAATTGATCTTAAAAGCAGATACCACTAAATCAACAATAAGGGCTGGAGATGAATGGAAGACCGCGTTCAAAATGCAACATGGGCTATATGAGTGGATGATCATGTCTTTTGATTTGTCCAATGCACCCAACACATCATGAGGTTTATACATCAGATCTTGTGACCCTTTATGTGAAAGTTTATGATGGTCTACTTTGATGACATCCTCGTATACAGTACAACGGAGATATCATACTTTTACTTTGATCATCTTCGTGCTATTTTTGAGAGACTGAAGACAAGATGCTTATTTGTCAACAAGAAGAAGTGTTCCTTTTTTACAACCTTGGTAACTTTTCTAGATTCTATTGTGTCAACTTATGGTGTTCATGCTGATCAATCGAGACGTAGTCTTGGAGTGACCTCAGCCAAGGACATTACACGATGTTAGAAGCTTCCATGGATTGACTTCTTTCTACCGCCAATTCATCAGAATTTTTTTTTTGAAAGAAGGATCTTATTTCAAGTAAAGGAAAATCCATATTAGAAGGGGGGCCAAACCTGACCTTCTAATATAGAATTACAAAAAGACTTGATTTACATTTAGTAACCCAAGCAGAACTCGATTAGAAGTATATTCACACAAACCATTTCATCTTATATTGTTTACATCCCCTATCGTAATGTCGTAATGTGCCACCTTGAAAAAGACTTTTGAAGTTCTGAACATTTTGAAACAATCCACCTTGCATTACCAGAGTCATATAAAAAGAAATCAATCGAAGTCTTCTGAGAGCCTTTCAAAGAACAGACTATCCATTTGATTTTAACAGCTTCCTATTATGATAAAAGGCTGAATCAGCGAAACAACCTTTTAGTTAAGCATAAGTCGAATCAAATCTTGTCAACTGAGTTCCGAAACTATCTGTTAGTGCAGAAAATATCTTCATAGTAATTTCAGCTCCTTTTAATAAGACTTTTACCATAAGGAACTTTCCTCAGATTCAGAGTAATTCCATAAACATCCTTCAGCCAAGCAAGTCAATCTTGTAGAGAACCAACCGAAAGTCATCTGAAAGCCTATCATACATCGATGCCAAACATCATACGTATCAGAATTTGGCACATGTTGCATTTAGAATTCAGCCTCTTCAAACCAATTTCAGAAATAAACATTCAGATGAGATCAGAAAATATCTACATGCTTCTGATACTATCTACAAAGTTCAATTACTGTCTACGGATTTCAAGACATCAGATAGAGCAACCAAATTTCAGATGAAGCCACAATTTTCAAATTTCAGCCTTGTTCTGCGTTTTCAGATTCACATGATGAAATTTTTTAATTCTGCCGAACATGAAATTTCTTCCCATTTCTGATTAAAATAAGCCTTCAGATAAACACCCCCAAGCGAACTTTACTGAATACAAATTAATTCCTTAAGAACACCTTCAGCCAAACAAGCCAATTCAAATGCCTATCAACAGCCCTGTAATCAATCTGATACTTAATGCAAGTTCTAGAAAACCATTTCAGAATGTAACTTTTACTCCAGGAATTTCAACCCCTTTTAATAAGACTTTTTGCCATGAGGAACTTTCCTCAAGTACAGAGTAATTCCATAAACATCCTTCATCCAAGCAAAGTCAATCACATAAAATCAACCGAAAGACATCTGAAAGCCTATCATACATCAAAGCCAACCACATGCGTATCAGGATTTGGCACATAATTACCCCATCATTAGCATTTCAGAATTCAGCCTCATCAAATCGATTTCAAAAATAAAAGACTTCAGATATTCAAATAAGATCAAATAATAACTTCATAAATCTGATACTTTCTACTAGATTCAGATACTGTCTATAGATTTCAGATAAGATATCAGATAAAGCAATCAGATTTTAGATACAGCATCAATTTCGAGCAATCAGATATCAGATAAAGCAATTAGATATCAGATAAAGCAATTAGATATCAGATAAAGCAATCAGGTGTAGGATCTGTAGATAATCTTGCGAACACAGATGTTCAAGAAGAAATTATCCAATATCAAATCCAGAAGATTATCAGAAACATTAATCCGGCTATGAAGAATACAAATATTAAGTTCAAAAATGTCAAGTCTCCAATATAGAACAATTCCACCAGCAATAGCAGGATATTAACCACTTGATCAGGGGGAGTGAAAATGGATGAAACGAGCCTTCCATTTTTAATATTTTACTTATTACAGTAATTTTCGGACCATCTTGACATAAGGAAAACTCATCCTATCCATCTTACAAATACCATATAAAATATTGTCAACATCTTGTTTAAATAGCACTTTTTCACCTTGCAACTTATAAGCTAAATTAGCCAAATAATCCGCAGCCGCATTTGCTTCTCTATACACATGTGAATAAACCACGCGGTACTTTTTCACCAACAATCTGATTTTCAGAATAATTTTCCTATGTTCCCAACATATTGAAGAAGATTGAATTAACCTCAATGCTACCAAGGAATCTGATTCCAACCAAATCGGAAAAAGATTATTAGCTATACATAGTTCTAACCCAATAACAATAGCATAGAGCTCAGCTTTAATATTTGAAGAAAAACCCAAAGTACCATGTTTTGCCATTAAGATCTGTCCATCATGGTCTCGGATAATAGCCCCAAACGAAGCCTCCCCCGGGTTCCCTTTCGAACATCCATCCGTGTTTAGTTTATAACCTCCAAATTTTGGTCGATACCAGCGCACCTTTATAATAGATGTTCTAGCTTTTATCTTAATATCCAAACCCCAAACTTTAGCAACCGAGGTAAAACCTTTCCAATGTCTATTCTTTATAGTGCCTGCAGGCTTCCCCCAACCAACAATATTGAATTATCTTCTTTTTGATATTCTGAACCTCTTGTTTAACTCCTTCATGCTTAGCCTCATTCCTGGCTGACCATAAGAACCATACAATAAGAAATGACATTACCTCTTTAATGTGACCCCCTTTCAACCATTCAGACCCAATCCTCCATTCTTCCAATAATGAAAACCGATTAACAGAGAACAAATTAGCAAAATATGACCAAATTTCTTTAGCTATCGGACCTTCAAAAAACAAATGGTTCCAAGTCTCTAATGAGCTACAGCATTGACATTTAGAGACTAGAGCAATACCACGATGTTGTAAAATAGTGTCTATAGGGAGTTTCCTCTTCAGAAATCTCCACGCAAAAATAGAAATACTCGGTTTGAGTAATCCACTCCATATTGCATGGTTTATAGAATCCCTATTTTGTATTTGCCGGATACTATTCCAAGCCAGTTTTAAAGAAAAGCCACCATCTAGGGAAGGTATCCAGATAATTTGATCAGCTACTAATTGACAAGGAATATCAGCTATAATTTCGGCAGAATTACCTGGAAGTAATCTCTTAACTTCTTCCATTCTCCAATGCGTGCCATCTAAAAGTTCCTCAACCCTTAATCCAATATTAACAATCGGTACATTCAATTTAAAAAGAGGTCCTTCATCTAACCAAGTATCATACCAAAAGTTGATCTTTCCATTTCCCAATATCCAACCAATATTTTGCTCAGCCAAATTGCGAACTTTCATAAGCCTACGCCAACAAGGAGATGCATTTTTCTTTAAATCAACAATAACCGGATGTGAAGAACCACAGTAAAAATTAGAGAGATATGTAGCCCAAAGGGTATTTTGCTCTCTAAATTTGAACCATAGTTTAATCGCCATTGCAAGACTAATATCCGCAAGCTTCCTTAATCCTAATCCTCCTTCTATTTTATGCTTACTGATATCTGCCCATGCCACCCAATGGACTTTTTTATTAATCTCCGTGGAGCCCCAAAAAAAATTAGCAAAAATCATCTCCAAACTGTGAAGAATAGATAATGGAGGAAGAATCACTTGTAACAAATATAGGGGCATAGAAGATAACACACTCTGAATTAATAGTAATCGTCCTCCATATGTCAACCGTGTCAGATTCCATCCCATAAGTCTTTTCCTTATCTTTTCTAGTAAGGGTTGAAAATAGATTGATTTCCGGTGTCCAGTATAAAGAGGAATCCCCAAGTATTTCATAGGCCATGTACCTTCCAGAAAACCTGTCTCAGCCAGAATTAGACCCTTTCGATTATTCGATATCTTGCTAGATAAGTAAATCGAACTCTTCATTGCATTTACAGATTGTCCTGAATGTTTTTCATATGTATTCAAGAAGTTCTTTAACAATTTTATGCAGTCAATAGATCCATTCAAGAATATTATCACATCATCCGCATATGCAAGATGTGAGATCTTCATATTACAACCTGTAAAGAAACCCAACTTAGGATTATTATAATAGAGCTTCTCTAGTCCCCTGGATAAAAATTCAGAAACAATAATAAACAAAAAAGGGGAGATAGGGTCCCCTTGCCGTAGCCCTCTTTTTGATTGAAAGAAACCTGCCATCTGACCATTGATGCGAATAGAAAACCAAACTACAGAAATACATCTTTCAATCATATCTATAAAGTTTTTTGAAAAACCAAAGGTTGCCATAATTCTGAATAAAAGGCTCCACTGAACTCTATCAAAAGCTTTAGCCATGTCCAGTTTCATTATAACATTGCCTCCTCTAACATGATGATTTAATTTGTATGTCAATTCTTGAGCCAATAATATATTATCTGAAATCAATCTGCTCTCTACAAAACCACTCTGTGTTGGGGATATTATCTTGTTCAAAATTTGTCTCAACCTATTTGCCAACAATTTGGATATAATTTTGTAAGAAACATTGCACAAACTAATGGGTATAAATTCTTGCCAAGTTTGCGCATTCTCTGACTTCGGAATTAAAATGATAGTCATTGCAACCATACCTTTTGGAATTATTCCTCCCTTAAAAAAATCCAACACTGCTTGAAAAACATCTTCTCGAATGATGTCCCAACATGATATATAGAATGCAGCTGAAAAGCCATCCGGACCAGCCACGCTTTCTTGATTCATTTCCCATACAACCTGTTTTACTTCTTCTTTGGAAGGTAGGATAGTTAAATCCATATTTTCTGCTGAGTTAATCAACTCTGGTATGCAATCAAGATCTGCCATGTTGCCATTAAAAGATTCACCTGTCAATAATTGCTCAAAAAAATTAACCCCCGAAGCTTTAATTAATTCTGGATTTTCCAAACATTTACCATCATCCCATATTCTGAATATTCTATTAGCTGTCCTTTTTGACTTCACCATGTTGTGAAAAAACTTGGTATTTCTGTCACCCTCCTCCATCCAATTTACTGCAGCCCTTTGTTTCCAGAAATCCTCCTCCATCTGTAATGTTTTAAAAAGTTGAGCTTGAACTTTATTTTTATTAATTCTATTTGTCTCTGAAGGCACACTATCAAAATTTTTTTCTGCCTCCTTAAACTGTTCTTCTGCTTTTTGTACGTTGTCGTGTATATTTCCAAAGATCTCCTTATTCCACCATTTCAGATGACTTTTCAACCTCTTTAATTTAATTTGCAGCTTATGCATTCCACAGCTAGAAGTCGACAAGTTCCAATTTAGTCTAACAGTTTGTGAAAAGCCATGATGTCTTAGCCATATTTTTTGGAACCTAAATGAGGACACCACTTGTTCGGCAGCTGGAAAGGAGACCAGCAGAGGGCAATGGTCTGAAACTGCTCTACTCAGATGTTCAACTCTGACTGAAATCCCATTACTTTGCCAAGAGTTAGAGATCAAGATTCTATCCAACCTCTTCCATATTCTATTATTTGTCCAGGTGAATCGATCACCTACAAATCCTGCATCAATCAATCCTGTTATCATCATAAAATTATTGAAATCTTCTATAGCACCAACCCTTGTTAAAATACCAGTTGAGATCTCTGATTCATTAGCAATTACATTAAAGTCTCCACCTACCAACCAAATCTCCTCATTTAAAGGTCTAATAATTTCCAGCTGCTCCCATAAATCATATCTGTCCACTCTAGAGCATTTAGCATAAACAATTGTAATCAAAATATCCAAAGGAAGCATTGTATATTTCAACTTTAAATGTAAAAACTGATCATGATCCTTCAAAACTGTACACACAATATTAGCATCATGAGAAAACCATATTTTACCTGAGCAATTAGAAAAAACTGAAGGAAATCCAATACTTCTTTTAATAAAATCACCATCAAGAGCAATCATAGGTTCCAAGATACCCAAAAAATTTAGATGAAAATGATTCTTCAGATATATCAGTCTCCTTAGCGATGGAAGATTTCCTATCCCCCTAATATTCCAAATAAGACTGACATTATAATAAAGAGGGGTTAGAAAACCTTTGAGCTTGAGACTTACTTCTGGTAACCCTTTGAGGTATATCAGGAGGAGCTTTAGATCTAGCTTTATTCAGAGAATTTTTTGGGAAGAAGGAAAGGAAATAGATCTTTGCATTGCGGCACTTCTTCTTGATCTGAAACATCTTCTTCTATAAAGGATTTTGCAATCTCAGCTTCCATTGAATCATTAAAATTAGCTTGAAAAAATTCATCATCTTGAGCAGCTAGATCCGAAGCCTTCTCAATATGCAATTCCACATTTGTTTTGCCTGCATCATTCCTTACCTTCGTTCTAATTTCTGAATTGATAAAGTATCAGCTAGCATCTCAACTGATGATCTTTCTGCTGGAAATAATCTTTCGGTAATAGGATTATCAGTTGAATTTGAAGTCACCGGCACAAACTGCACTATCTTTTCTGGAACAGATTTCTGAGCAACTTGATCAGTAACACAGATAAAATCCTGTTCTTCTATAATAACATGCGTATCAGCCTTCTTGTTTGTCTTGTCGCTTGTTCCCCTTGCTTTTTCCTCTTCCATATTTTCTTCCAATCTTTGGATCTCATTTAGATCTTCTGTTTCTTCCCTTTCCAAAGAAGCCAGAGTTTGGTATTTGTTATTATTCACTAGTTGGCTGTTTGTTCTTTCTTTTTGTACCCAAGTCTGTTTTCTATCTCTATTTTTTTCTCCTTTCCGTATAAAATTTGTAGTATCATTCGCCTCCTTTCTAGCTTCCTTTCCCAACTTATTTTCTGGATCTCTATCATCTGTGTCATTCTTTCTCCAGGAAGGAAGAGGAAAACTTCCATTCACATAACATTCTTCTATCGAATGACCCAAGTGCGAATAAAAAGTACAATACTTTGGGCATTTCTCAAATAAAACTCTTTGCAACCTCTTTTCTTCTCCAATCCCGATCCAAAAATCATTCACCCTTGGCTTGAGCAAATCGATTTCAACACATATTCTCGCCATGTAAAGTCTTGAGCCATCAGCCGTAGCTTCATCGATCTTTATTGGATTTCCTACAATACGAGCGGCAGAAAACAAGCTTTTCTTGTTAAACATATGGATGGGAAAGTCTAGAAGCTGGATCCATACCGGGGCTATTGAAGATTCAACGGTATAAGAGAAATTTGGTGTCCATTTGAAGATTCGGAGAGGAATACCACCAATATACCATACTCCCCTTGCCCAGATTCTTGCCATATCTGCATTAGATGTAAGATGTAGAAATATGTGTCCCGATCGCAGCACTCGGATGTTGTAAAGGCTTGAGAGCCCTAGGTTTTGGAAAGCCAGCTTGATAAATTCATCAGAAATTTCAGTACTTTGATTTCTCCCATCACCGAGTGCTTCAAGGGTTGTGATTTCAAGTGATCTGAAGAAGCAGAGACTAGTTTTCAACTAATCAAGTAGAATATGATTGAGGCACTAATTCTGACAAATCCTGATTTTGCCCAAGTGTGAGAGGTCAACTATGATGCACCCGCATTGGTATAGGAGGTGTTCTGAGCCAATATGGATGTCTGGTTGCTTTCTTCAGTGAGAAACTATCTGAATCCAAAAAGAATTATTCTACTTATGACTTGGAGTTCTATGTCATTATTTAGTCCTTGAAATATTAGCATCACTACCTGATACGGAGGAGTTCATTCTATTTACGATCATGAAGCCTTACAGTACATCAATGGTCAACGTAAGTTGAGTAGGCGACATGCCATGTGGGTGGCTTATTTATAAGAGTTCACCTTTACACTAAGATGCCAAGTTGGGAATTTGATCTGTGTCACGGATGCCCTGAGTTGTCGCTCTTCATTACTTACCACCATGAGTACCAAGGTTGGCTGACCCTTCATTTGAAAGGATATTCTAGGAAGTACACAATGGTATTGCCATGATTTTATTTTGCATAACGGTTTATCTATTTCGTGAATACAGTTGTGCATTCTAGATTATTCACTGAGGCAGTAGATTATCAGTGATTTCATAATGAGGGGCACTTCAGTCGTGACAAAACAGTAGCACTCATCTCTGTTGAGTTTTATTGGCCTAAGTTAACCAGTGATGTAGCTCACTTTGTAGATAGTTGTTCTGTATGTCAGCGGTCTAAGGTCATTCTCACCAATACAGGCTTGCACACTTCTATACCTATTCCTGAGTCTCCTTAGTTCGATGTCATCATGAATTTTGTATTTGGATTACCTTGCACCCAACAAACCTCAGCTTCGGTTCTAATTGTGGTTAACCAGATTTTCAATGATGATACACTTTGTAGCTCTCAAGAAAACTATGGATATTGTCCAGATTGCTCATTTTTACTAAGGAGATCGTATATTTACATGATGTTCCTTAATCTATGACTTCAATCGATATATCAAGTTGTTCAGTCATTTTTGGAAGAGCTTATAGAAAAAATTCGGAATACAATTGAACTTTAGCAAAACCTACCACCCCCAAATAGATTGTCAGACTGAGGTGGTGAATCGAAGTTTGGACAATCTCCTGAGGGGATTGACAGGACCTAAGTTGAAGCAGTAGGAGTTGGTGTCACCTCAAGCAGAGTTTGCCTACAATAGATCGAGAAACAAAATCTTCATAGGTTTGAGTCATTTTGTGATTGTCTATGATCAGAAGCCAACCGAGATTCTGGACTTAGCCCATGATCCACGAATAGGGAAATTTAGTACTAAAGCAGACGAGATAACAAAGCATCCTCGGGGCATTCATGAGCAGGTGAAACTGACGATTCTTGAGAGCAATACCAAATACAAGATGCGGGTTGGTAGTCATCATCGTTAGGTACATTTTGTGGTCAGGTTTTTGTTAAAGCTGTATTAACTTATGATCGTTTCCCTGCTAGCGAGCATAACAAGTTGAAGAATCGCAAGATTAGATTATATGAGATAGTACAGAAGATCAATGATAATGCCTACAAATTATGCCTTCCTACTTCCTAGTCATTTGAAAACTTTTGATGTCTTTAATGTGAAGTACTTAACTCCTTATTTTGTTGATACTAATGACACTACAAACTCAAGGATTAGTTCTTTTCAACCGGGACAACTGATGCATGACCAATATATGGGTGCCCAATCTTCAACTAGTCATACTTTTTAATTCAAGACTCAGAATCAAATTCTATTTGCGCTCACACTTAAAGAATTTAAAGATCTATATTTGTTATAAGGAACTCAACTTTTTAGAGTCTCTAAATATCTTTTTGCTATTTTTAGTAAGTTTTATTTTATGGTATTTATAGTATTTTTGGTATGTCGGACATTTATGGGTTATGGTTTGTCTAGTTAGCATCCGATTTTGATAATTTCTTTTTTTTTAAGATTTCTGTTATAATTTTTTCATTTTTCTGATAAGATTTCTTTTTTTTATAAGACATGAATTAAGGTCTATATATTAGAATTCCTTTCTTTCTTTGAGCTGGAGGGTCTAAAGTCTATATAAACATCTGTTTAGTTGCTTGAATACAAATTTCTTTTTTTTTTGTAAATGGCAGGTTTTTCTCTTTTTGCCTTCTTATCAATTCCCTATTTTCATCCGTTCATATATGATAATTACTATCTTGTCCGGTGTCAATTAATAACTATGTAAAATTGACTTTGGCCTTCCTATGTTATTGTAATTGACTTGAAACTTTCATGGTAAGCAAAAGAAGACACTTTATACGTAGACATTCCGCAACCACTATTTCGACTCCTTTTATGTAATTACGAGTGGAACGGAACATAATGTGACAAAACAAAATTGATTACTTTGCAAATTAGGAGGTGGATTCATTACTGTAGTATAGATCTGTGCTTATAAATTTGTATGAATAGCCAGTTCAACTTACAAGCGAATCTACTGAACTAGACAATCCAGTTGATTCCTATGATGTTCATATTTTCCCCTCAGTTTCGCAAACTAAAATGAGAACTAGATAGGAGCCACAAGGCTAAGAGTAACAGAAGAAAACATCACAGAATTTAGACAATTAGAAAACTAAATGCTTATGAAAAAAAAAACAAAATAGCAAAAACACAAATGAAACTCTAATAGTGCATACATATTTCCTCAAGGATTACACAACAAAACAAAGTCAACTTTATCTATACAACAACAACAACAACAACAAAGCCTTATCCCACTAGGTGGGGTCGGCTATATGGATCCTTTTACGCCATTGAGTTCTATCCCCTACTATATCATCATCTAGATTTAAATAAAATTTATCTTGTTTTATTGTTGCCAACCAAGTCTTTTTTGGTCTTCCTCTCCCTCTTTTAATGTGCGTATTTATCATAGTTTCACATCGTCTAACAGGGGCATTTATTGGTCTTCTAAGTACATGTCCGTACCATCTCAAACGTGTCTCCCGAAGTTTTTCTTCAATAGATGCAACTCCGACTTTCTCTCTAATACTCTCATTCCTTATTCTATCCATCCTCGTATGTCCACACATCCACCTTAACATCCTCATCTCTGCAACTTTCATCTTTTGCTCATGTGCTCGAGTCATAGCCCAACATTCAGCACCATATAACATAGCAGGTCTAACTGCCGTTTTGTAGAACTTCCCTTTAAGTTTTAGAGGTACTTTACGATCACATAAGACACCCGATGCTAATCTCCATTTCAACCATCCTGCTTGTATTCTATGTAAGACATCTCTCTCAATTCCTCCATCACTTTGCAAGAACGATCCTAAATACTTAAAGTTCTCGATTTTAGACAGCTCATCATCTCCTATCTTAACAATTGTTTCACTACGTCTAGCATTGCTAAACTTAAATTCCATATATTCAGTCTTTACTCTACTAAGCCTAAAACCTTTCATTTCTAGAGTTTCCCGCCAAGATTCTAGTTTAGCATTTACTCCTTCACGTGTCTCATCTATCAAAACAATATCATCTGCAAACAACATGCACCATGGCACTGTATCTTGAATGTGCCTAGTGAGTTCATCCATGATTAGTGTAAAAAGATAGGGACTTAAAGCTGATCCTTGATGTAACCCTATCCTTATTGGAAATGCTTCAGTCAATCCACCTGAAGTCTTCACTCTAGTCGTTACATCTTCATACATATCTTTAATTAGGTCAATATATGTTACGCTAACGCCTCTCTTTTCTAGAATTCTCCATATAATTTCTCTTGGTACCCTATCATAAGCTTTTTCTAAATCAATAAATACCATGTGTAGATCTTTCTTTTGCTCCCGATATTTTTCAATTAATTGCCTAAGAAGATGTATAGCTTCTATTGTCGACCTTCCAGGCATGAACCCAAATTGATTTTCGGTTACCGTGGTCTCCTTCCTCAATCTTTTTTCTATTACTCTTTCCCAAAGCTTCATGGTATGACTCATTAATTTAATACCCCTATAGTTTGCACAATTTTGTATGTCTCCTTTGTTCTTATATAAGGGAACTAGACTACTTACCCTCCATTGATTAGGCATTTTTTTTTGTTTTCAATATTAAATTAAATAATTTTGTAAGCCATTCAATACCTTTTTTCCCTAAACATTTCCATACCTCTATTGGGATATCATCCGGTCCCACGGCCTTTCCATTTTGCATCCCTTTCAAAGCTTGTTCTACTTCTGAAGTTTGAATTCTCCGATGAAAATTAAAATTTCTATACTCATTTGAAATACTTAAATTGCCTAAGTCAAGTTGGTCCCCTAAACTTTCATTAAAAAGTTGATGAAAGTAAATCTTCCACCGCTCTTTTATTTCGCTATCATTTACTAGTACTCTATCGCATTCATCTTTAATACATCTTATTTGACTAAGGTCTCTTGTTTTTCCTTTCTCTTGCTTTAGCTATTTTATAAATGTCTCTTTCCCCTTCTTTTGTATCTAAATTTTGATATAATCGTTCAAAAGTTTTATTTTTTACTTCATTCACTGCTTTCTTAGCCTCTTTCTTGGCTATTGTATATTTTTTTAAGTTTTCCTCGTTCTTACAAATATATAATTCCTTATAAGCTATTCGTTTTTCTTTCACTTTCTCTTGTACTTTCTCATTCCACCACCAAGATTCCTTCCTTGGTGGTGCATGCCCCTTTGACTCACCGAGTACATCCTTAGCTACTATTTTCAACTTTGATACCATCTTATCCCATGTCGTATTAGAGTCGCTATATATTTCATCTAATGCTTGTATTCCTACCTTCTCCTTCAATATGTTTTGCTTCCCATCCTTTAACTTCCACCACTTAATTCTAGGAGTCGTGTATATTTTTCCTCTATTGATATTATAACTAAGGCGTATATCTAACACTACTAATCTATGTTGGGTAGTTAAGCTTTCTCCAGGGATAACCTTACAATCTTTACAAATCTTCCTATCTCTCTTCCTAACCATAAAATAATCAATTTGTGATTTATTATTCCCACTTTTGAATGTGATCAAGTGTTCTTCTTTTTTCTTAAAAAATGTATTAGCTAGTATAAAGTCATATGCTATCGCAAAATCCAATATAGTTTTTCCTTCTTCATTTCTTGTTCCAAACCCATAACCCCCATGTACTCTCTCATATTCTTCATTTTTCGCTCCGACATGTCCATTTAGATCGCCTCCTATTAAAATCATTTCATTTGGCGGAATGTTTTGTAATACCTCATCTAAATCGCTCCAAAATCTTGATTTAGTTTCTTCATCTAATCCTACTTGAGGTGCATATATGCTAATTACGTTCACAACTTCTTTCGCCACTACTATCTTGAGAGCTATAATTCTATCCCCCTTTCTAACTACACCAACAACTTCATCTTTTAAAGAACTATCTACAAAAATACCCACTCCATTTCTTGTTTTACTCTTTCCTGTATACCATAACTTAAAACCCGAGTTCTCTATCATTTTTGCCTTCTCACCTACCCATTTTGTCTCTTGCACACACAAAATACTAATTTTTCTCCTAATCATTGTATCTACTACCTCCATTGTTTTACCAGTGAGAGTTCCTATATTCCATGTTCCAAATCTGAGACTATTACTTTTCTTATAATGTTTATTCTTAGTCCACCTATGGTGTGAGAACTCTTGCCTATTTAACACTACACCCAAGTTCTCATGGAGATGTAGCGGTCCTTGCCGAGACGTTACAGTCGGACCCTGCAACGCGAACCCTTGCATATTTAGCACTACACCCGGGTTCTGGAGATGTAGCGGTCCTTGCCGAGACATTACAGTCGGACCCTGCAACGCGTTCCTTCCGGGGAACATCCTAGCATTAGCATAATACTTTAATGGATCCATTCATTGAGTATTTGCCATAGTTTTTTTACGCTGGCTGGCAACCTAACGCAACCCTCCTCCTTTATCCGGGCTTGGGACCGGCCATGACTAGGTCGTCACAGGCGGAGTTGTCAACTTTATCTATAAGATACAATATTAGAATAAACAAATCCTTACCTCTGCTCACTGTTCAGTATCCTATTTCTACTCTAGGTAACAATTTTTCAACTTTAAAATTAAACAGCTTCAGTCATTCATCCATAGGCGAAGAATAACAAACTGAAACTTTTCCTTTTATACTGACAAACAAAATCAAGGATAAGATGTTGGAAACTGACATGAAAGATTCATAATATATCCTAAAAATGAAGATTAGTTTCACAACAACATATAGAAGAGATTTTGTTAGGTGCTGAGATTTTTGAATCTGGCAATAGATAAGGATCACAGAACACCAGGTTGCTTGGAAAAAACTGAAAATGAAATTGACCTGAATTACTTTTTATTTTAAACAAAGTCAAATACAATGAGAAATGCATAGTAAATTTACAATCCTCCAACAATAATACATAGAAGAAGCAGAGTCTTGTAGCTTGAGAACTGATCTCAAGTAAAGGTCTACAAAAATTATGCAAAAATAAAGACAGATGTAGAAGGGCATTGTACCAAATGAGATACCCATTGTGTTTGGTAATGATCGAGCGTGGGTTAAGCAAGGAACAACTAAATCTTGTAGGCTCATTCAACATGTCAAGGATCTATAGGACGAACTGATTGAGCTCTATAAAGGAACCGATGATTCTAAGATTGCTAAAAGTGATTTACTTTTAAATCAATTACAAAATTGTCAAATGCTTATGAAAGTCAACTAAATGCAAGAATCAACGATATCCTGAATGGACTTTATATGATCGGGCAACAAGTTGAAAACTGTGACATATGCTTTAAAAGCATTTCCCCAAAATACCTTATGGTCATCCATGGTAGATGCATATAAAGTGCCTAGAGATTTATCTATCATTAAATTAGATGAATTGTTTTGCTAACTTGAGCCAAAAGGAGAAAGATTGCTTTAGTTGCAATCAAACTAGGAGAAAGGAGATCAAATCGAAATCACAATCAAAGCTTGAGTCAAAATATGAGTTGGAGTCAGATGAAGTCGACGAATAACTATCTTCGAAAATCATGAACTTAGTCAGAAGAGCCTTGGGGCTACGACACAACAGTTAGGCCCTTTAAGTGGTTAATCAAGCATCTAAGAATTGAATCCTAGCTGCATCGCACTGTAGGAAATTTTCTCTAGTGTGAAGACAACCCTAAGAACGTTGCCGCTTAGATGGGTCTTTGCAAGCGCTTCTTGATTTACCCTGGAGGTTGGTCGGAAACTTTCGTTGTGTCGGGCCAATCACCTCCAGGATTAGTCGGTTCAAAGAGCTGGATGTCTGAATTATCCAAAAAAAAGCAAATCAAATCAAAATCATGACTCAAGCTTGAGTCGGAATACAAATCGAAGTTAGATGAAGACGATGAAGAGCTAACTTTGAAAATCGTGAACTTGGTCGGGAAGATGATCAAGAAAAAGAGAATTCCATAAAAAGAGATATAAAAAGGGGCATACAAAGTAAAAGCAAACAAACGGGTCCCAGTAAAACTAATAGAGCCAAAGCAGAGCTAACTTGTTATGGATGAAATGAGAAAGGGCAAGAATGCCCTAAACTAAAGGACTTAAAGGAGGAGAAATCCACAAACAACAAAGGAAGAAGGTGCCCAACGTCACCTAGGATAAGTCATCATAAGAAAACTCAGAATTAGATTACCAGATCAAGTCAGGTGTATGGTGATGATGGCTAAGGAAGATGAAGAAAAATTCGAATCCGATTTTGAATCATAACAAGAGTCCAAGCAAGAGTATGATCCAGACCAACAAGACTCAGATGATGAGATAGCATTTGTAGGATCGAAATCAACATTATAGGGGGGGGGGTGAATAGTGTTAATAATTTTTTAATGCAAATGAGTAGATAGTAACTGAATCAATCAGCGTTAGCGCAATAGAAATAATAAATTAACTTAGACTGATTCAACCATATAAAACAAAGGCAATAGTTTAATCATGCAAGTTAATTAACCAAGCCAGAAGTAATACACAATAGTTTAAATATGAATTCTTATTTCTAATTTCTCCTAGGTAGAGAAACTTTACAGAAAAAACTCTAAATGGTATGCACAATAAAGTAGATTAAGGCAACATAAAAACAAAAAGAAAATATTACTTTAAGTGTTGCTGAGAAAAAATGAAGCACAAGTCGCAATGTGTCGCAACACAAAAGGCAACGGAGCACTCCGAGCATACGAACAAAACTGGATAATTGAGCAAGGGATGATTTTCAAGCTCTCCCTCAAAGCATCTTATATAGCACTCTCTTGGCCGATTAGAGTCTCTCGGTCGGCCTGTGTAGGTGCTGACATAGCCACAACTTCTATCTGGTAGATAACATTAACTTTGCCTTCTTGGTCGATTAGACCCTTCACGATTGCCTATAGAGGGGTCAAATCTCATCTTGACTCAACTCACTCGGGTTGACGATAACTACATTTTCCTAGTCGCCTGAAGGCCACTTCGATCACCTATATACTCCAGTCGCCTGAACCTTGCGAAATCTCTTCATCGAGAGTTAACACTAGCCAATCGCCCTAGGACACCATTCGGTTACCTGGAATCGTCGTGCAAGCTTTCCTGCCATGGTTACACGTAATGAGTATGATATAAAGTTACTCACACTTACTTGACTAGATTAACCCATCTAGTTCGGTTTGCCAAGAAATTAGCCTCTAACTGATTTCATACACTTGGACTTATGCCAAGCAATCAACTTCTAGTTGATTCTACTCATTTGGACTTGATTCATCTAACACCCAGCTAAGAATTTGACCGCCAAAACCTTAATCACTTAGACTTGATTTACCTAACCTCCAATTAGTAATTTGACTGTCAAGCCTCAATCACTTGAACTTGATTCACCTAATCTCCAACTAGGAATTTATCTATCAAGTCTTAATTACTTTGACTTGATTCACCTAGCCTCCAACTAGGAATTTAATTGCCAAACCTTAATCACTTTGATTTGATTCACCTAGCTTCCAGCTAGGAAATTATCTGCTTAGTCTGCAACCAAACTTAGCTCATGCTTGATTCACAATTAGAACTTAGATGTCGAGATCCACTAGGACTTGATATTGCTACACAGTTGTAGTAGCTACTGTGAGTAGCTGTTACGACTGTGTAGCAACCATCCGAGCATCATAACTTTTGACTCTGATAGTAGAATGAGATAAATTTTTTTTGAATCAAAGATCGTTTAAAAATCTATAATTTTAGAAAAAGATCGCCTCATTATGATATCAGAGTAAAAAGTTATGATATTCAGAAGTTTACTATACAGTTGTAGTAGCTACTCGACAGTAGCTGCTACAACATGTAACGACTATTCAACAATGACTACTATATGTTGTAGCAACTACTATATAGTAGCTACTACAACATGTAGCAGCTACTCAATAACAGCTAATATAACTGTGAAATAAATTTCTGAATAACATAACTTATGACTCGGATATCAGAATCAAACGATCATTTTTTGAAAAAAAAAATTATAGATGTCTGAACATTCTTCGATTTGAAAAGAAATCACCTCATTCTGATATCCGTGTCAAAAGTTATGATGCTCAGAATGTTGATACATAGTAGTAGCAACTAGTATAATGTTGTAGCCTTTCGATTTCATGTTACATATATACACAACAAAATAAAATCTATCAAACTAGAAATTCTGGAATAAAAATAACGATAACTAGAATGACTTGTATTATACAAGATTCAGAATGTTCAAGAGTTTTAAGGCAAAAAATAATCTAACAAGTCCTATAAACACAACAACTTGAATTAACATATCTATTCCTCATTACTAATTTGTAGAGAATGATTTTGTTTATTTTTGAATCTGTTACAATTCATTTACTAAACACTAAAACCTTCTACTTTTGATTGTTATCTATATGAGTTTAAACTTCATACTACACACAACCTTTATTTTCCTCTCTATGTAAAGGAAGTAGGTGCTAGATTTTTATCATAATATGGTTTAAAAGCTCGTTGTGCCACCTCTTTAGTTTTGTAGTTCTGCTGTAAAACCATAAACTCTTAAAGCTATCAGCTTATTTAGATTCTTTATTCAAGTATCTTAATTCTTGGCCTGCAGGCCTTTAAAGACAATATTAAAAACATCATTTAGAATCACATATAAATACTTTATTTGTGTTAAAGGAAATTACCACTTATGAAACAACTTATCATCGCCAACAAATTATATAACACAAAAAATTAATATTTCTAATAAAAGAACACAATGCTTACGTTAAAAATTATTTTATAAAAAAATATACTGAATATGGAGGGCTTACGATCGAGTGTGGAGGTTTGAGAGAGACCATCACTTTTGTTTTTGTTGCCAAATTGCAAAGCTTATATAGCAGGTATTATAAAGTAGCTGCTATAATGTGTAACAGTTCTACTAGCAAATAAAGCTAGTTGAGCTTGTAGTAGCTATTAACTAGTAATTGCTACAACACATATTTGACGTTGTAGCAGTTCTTGTCGAGTAGCTGCTACAACGTGTAGCAAGTACTTATTCACATGTTTGACATTGTAGCAGTTATTGCCCAATAGTTGTTACAACGTATAGCAAGTACTTATACAAAATCTGCTACAAGGTTGTAGCAGTTAGTTTGAAGTAGCTGTTGCAACGTGGTTAAGCAAAGCTAGTTTGCTTTCACATTGTAGTAGCAGAGTAAATATTTTTATAAATCTACTATTGACCAACTATAAATAATATTGTAGCTGATTTTGTTTAAATAGGTACATAAAGTGTCTCAATTCTGTGTAGTAGGACTTCTACGTTGTAGCATCATGTAAAATTTTGTAATATAGATATTTGCTAAGTTTCTTGCAAATAAGATAACCAATAAAATTACAACAATTTTTCCATTGTAGCAGTTTCAAAATTTTAAAAGTTTCAATGTTCAGCAACAAGGTTGTAGCAACAACTATGAGGTAGTTGCTACAATATGTATCACCATAGTACTGTAGTAACTGACGTTGTAGTTGAAAACCCTAATTAAAAAATTGCAAGGCAAAATGAAAGGGGGTGGGGGCGGCAGTGTTGGGTTTTGCAAATAAGATAACCAAAAAATTACAATAATTGTTCCATTGTAGCAGTTTCAAAATTTTAATAGTTTCAATGTTCAGCAACAAGGTTGTAGCAACAACTGTAAGGTAGCTGACGTTGTAGTTGAAAATCCTAATTAAAAATTGCAAGGCAAAATGAAAGGGGTGGGGGCGGCAATGTTGGGTATTGTTTGAGTTTGAGGATCTTCGTTGGTTGGCGGAAGAGCCTTGAGAAGAGGGACGGAATACGACGACGAGGGTATGAGCAAGAGCGACAGAAGACGACGTCAAAAAGGAGAAGGGTGTGAGAGCAAGGGAAATTTAACGAAAGGGATTTTTTAATATAAAAACCCGAGCTAGCAGTGCCACATGAGTGCTCACTCATGGTTGCTCATGAAGCATCGAGCAGATATCATTTCTCTCTCTCTATAATAATAATAATATACCGAACAACTTATGCTGAATAACTGTGAACACCTATATAGGCGGCATAATCTTGATCACACATCTTTATCACACACTTTTCATGGGTGATGTGCAAGTTGCCACCTATTTAGGTGCTCATGGTTATGCATTATATACGACGTTGTTGTAGGGATCTCCCGGCGATATAAACACAAAAATGCAGTGGAAACAAGATCCCTCGAGCGATCCATGCGAAAGAAAAACTCGTACGAAATTCATCTTGCTAATAGAGCTATCTATGAGTATACCTTTGAAGTGTGCGCGCGTTTATCTCGCTCGTCCAAGCTACGCCGGATCTCTTGCACGTTCAAGTGTCCGTGTCTCTATGTGTATCCACACAAACACGATCTCTCAGCTTCGGAGAAGAACTACCTTAGTTGTGCTAGCAACTTGAGGTAGTTCACAAAACCACCAAGAACCCCAAAGAAAGGGTTTCGGCCAAGAGGGAGAAGAGGAGGAAGAGAGGAAGGAAACATGACTTAACTTCATCCAAATGACAAGAAAACTCATTTATACTCATCCCATGAATATGAAGAGTTTTTGTTCCTTTAGCTTCTCTTCATTAAAGCCAATAAAGAGCACATCTTCTCATGTGACTCTTCAACTTCTCTCCATTCAATGAAGAGAATCTTAATTTATTAAATATTTTAATTAATTAATATCTCATCCAAATGTGGTTGAGTCTAATCTAAATGAGTCTAACTCAAATTAGACCTCAATCCCATAATCCAATTAGATTCATTTGAGTCTAACTCAATTAATTCAATTTGGATCAAATCTTAGTCAAACTAAGATCAATTAATCTCTGAAGCATCGTGTCCTTAGTGTGTGACCCAATAGGTTCTTGTAACGTTTGCAATGCGTCTAAACCGCTTTAGACACATAAGCAATAAGCGACATCTAGCAATGCATCATTGCTACCCAAGTAACAAGAAAGTCGAGATCCGACTTAATCTCCGTGACTAGGATAATGTATGACCATGTCCTTCTATCCTCGATATCTAGATTGACCAATGAGGCATAGACTGTGTCATCCTCGATCAATCTTTGTGTTTCTTGATCCCCAAGTAGACTCACTCAAACAAATGAGCTCAATATCTCATATTGACTCATTTGAGCATGACCACGCGTTTTAGCAGTCTTACTAGATCAAGGGGCCCACAGATATTCCCGTCATATGGGAGGGATAGATCCCATCTACATCACTCATATCCCTCCGCATCATTATATACCCAGTGATCGCCTTTATAGACCATCCTGTTACGGGTGACGTTTGACGATACCAAAGTACATAACTCCTTATGTAGGAAACCGTAGTGACTTCAGGTCTAAGGACTATTCATACTAATAGTCATATGAGAAAATTTATGACACTCATATGACAATCTATGAAACTTTCTCATGGCGGGTCAATTCAGTACACATTCTCTAATGTATACCCACATGTCAACTCGATATCACATATCCATGACTTCTGAGCTCAAGTCATCTATTGATCTACATGCTAGTCTCCATACATTAATATTATCCTTGAATATTAATTCTTGGCTAGGAATGGTTTAGTGTAGTGCTCTCTACATTATCTCACTATCGATTCAACCAATCGATATAATGTAGTTAAGAACCTACTACCCAAGGATATTATTATACTTAGTTATTTAGCACAAGTATAAAGTAAGTATAATAACCAAATATGTCTTTATTAATGATAGAATATGATACAAATAATCCCTAGTCAATCATCACATAATTAGCTCTAGGGCTCCTACTAACAGCTGTTACTCTGGGTGACGCACTTGTGTGCCTAGGGTGGGTGCCTCCCATGCAAGGAGGCACCCATACACACACACACACATTATCTTATTATAATTATTAGGTTAATTAATATTATTAAATTTATTATAAATTAAATTGTTTTAATTTATTCTAAAGGGATTTATTCAATCATCCTATCTAATATTAAATAAAAATTCAATTTCAACCTTATTTAATTAATATTATAAATAAATATTTCTATATATTTAATTATTTATTTTTCATATATAACACATGGAAGGAATCCAAACACTCGGAAAGGCCGATAAAAGAAGGGTTCGACCAACACCTCAATATCATCATTTCCTATGACTTCTGTATTTGCATGCTACTCCAAAACCTTTGTTATGACGTCCAAACGATGCTCCGACAACCAACTCCAAATCTGCTACTCATTTAAGTTGTCGATAACATTTATATTTACATTTACTTTGTATATGAAATACTTTTGTAATCATCGTGCTTTTAGTGAATTTCCCAACAAAAGTGATCAACGATTACGGGCATCAAACTAGTAGTTATCAGGTTGTGAACCAAGTAAAAAAAATGTATTAGCCTTATGCTTGTTCTTTTTACTTTATTTTCCGCTGCGTTATCTCTAAAATTTCTTCAAAGACTGTGAAAGAGCGATGTATGCTATTCACCCCCTCTAGTGCTTCTTCGATCCTACAACAACTTCTATCCAATAGAAAATGTTAACTTTGGCTTCCCAATCGATTAGACCCTTCTCAGTCATTTATAGAGGGGTCAAATCTCATCTTGACCCAACTCACTCGGGTTGTCGATAACATCTTCCCGGGCGCCTAAAAGCTGCTTTGGTCGCCTATATACTCTAGTCGTTTGTACCCCCCATACGGTCGCCTAGACCCTTCGAAATCCCTTCATCGATAGTTAACACCAGCCAACCACCCCCGAACACCATCCAGTTGCCTAGAATCATCGAGTATACTTTCCTGTGGTGGTTACACGTAATGAGTATGATATATAATATAAAGTTACTCTCGCACTTACTTGATTGAACTAATCTATTTAGTTTGATTTTGACAAGCAATCAGCCTCTAACTGATTCCACACACTTAAACTTATGTTAAACAATCAACCTCTAGTTGATTCCACACGAACTTTTGTCAAGCAATTAGCCTCTAGCTAATTCCATACACTTCGAACTTTTTATCAAGCAATCACCTCCAACTAGCTCCACATTTGGATTCGATTCACTTAGCACCCAGCTAGAAATTCGACTGCCAAGTCTTAATCACTTAGATTTGATTCACCTAGCCTCTAGCTAGGAATTTGACCGTCAATTCTTAATCACTTGGACTTGATTAACTTAGCTTCTAGCTAGGAATTTGTTTGTTAAGTCTTAATCAGTTCGACTTTATTCAATTGGCCTCCATCTATGAATTTGTCTACTTGGTCTCCAGCCAAGATTTATCTCATGCCTGATTCCCAATCAGAACTTAGATGCCTAGATCTACTAGGACATGATCACTACCAAGTTTCTAGCAGGACTTTAACTCCTGTTAAGTAACCTACACCTGCAAACTTGACACAACTGGTTAGATCGCAACTAATTTAATTTTAACCTTAGTCATATATTAAAACTCTGGATTACATATTATGCATCTTGCACCAACATCTCCTTTAGTAAAAAAAGTTATATACGGTAATTACATGATTAATTAATAAATTAGCTAATTAAGTCCAAAAAGAACGGGTTAGGACACTCCTTAAGGAGGCAAAAGATCTTAAGGGAGAGGTTAAATCTAATTCTTCAACTAATCAAGTTTAAGAAGAAATTTCAACTTAAGTTAAAAAACTTCGAGGAAGAGCATTTACTCTTGAAATGTCAAATGAATAATTTAAAGTTACATTGAAATGTTCAGACTTTAAATATCGAGACACGATATTTGGATCTCAATGAGTTCTATACAATAAATCTGGACTTAATACAAGTCAAAAAAATAAATCGTAAATCATATATTACATTAATAAATAGGCAAGTTAATAAAAAAAAGTCAAAGCTTGCTAAATCATACCTGATTAATCAAACAGAACATAACAAATATGGGATTCCTAAAGAATAAATTCACTATTTAGATATAGAAAATATATATCAATTGTGATGGGGGAGATAAGTAAATTTTATTTCATATTAAGCGGAACATTAATCTAGAGGGAGCTTTCGTTAGTCTGTTGATTGTTCTATTAATTATTTGTAGGGATGCTTATGTTTATATTTAATTAGTAAATTGATACGTTGTAATTACTTTGCTATAATACTTACCATTGTCATACATATGTTTAATACATGCTCTATGTTAATTAACTGCTTAACTAAGAATGATAGATAGGACAATAGAATGAATAGATAAGACAAGGGGTTTTGATCTTGATAATATGGCACCAAGACGCGCGGGTTGAGCAAAATCTACGTTAGGGAAACTTAGCCAAGTGCATATCTAGACTGATAAGACGTATCATACCTAATGTATCTATCTAAATGAAACTAGTTGAAGCTAACTCATCTCATTCTAAATCAGTTAGATCAAGATTTTATATTAAGTTTGTTAGAGTGTTTGTTCCTTTTATTGGCTTTGTTTAAGCAGTGTCTATCCAAAGTAGTGCTCTATGCTTTACCACAACCTAAAAGTCAATTTAAGAAACATTCACTTGATTGACCCAAAACGAAAGTTGAATCTAACCTAAGATCAAATCGCCTTAGAAATAAAAAATAATTAATTATTTAATCTAATCCATAATTAACGAACTCATTACTTTAATAATTAATTTTTACATTGCTAGTTCTGATCTATAAATATGTTTGTATTTAGAATATTAACTCCATATGACCCAAGAGATTATTGGGTACCAAAATATATATACGTGTGTTATGCATGTACGTAGGGAAATCAGAAAATAGATCAATGGATATTGGATAGTAGGTATCTAAGCTATATGATAGGAGATCGATAAAAGTTCATAAGTCTAAAACTCAAAAGTCTAGGATATGTTGCATTTAGAAACAATGTTAAATTAAAGGTAATCAAGATATTTAATATTGAACTTAAATCTAATGTCATTATTTGAAAAGTATACTTGTTGATAAGTTTAGATTTAATTTATTTAGTATTAACCAATTATGTGATGTTTAGTATTAACCAATTATGTGATGTTAGTTATGTAATAGAATTTCAATTAACCAAATCAATGTATGAATAAACATATAAAATTTCAAAATGTAATTTTTAAGGGAATTAAATAAAATAATATTTACTCAATTAACCTACCACCACCTTATTTTATTTAAGTGTCTTTTGACATAATAAGTAGAACTATGTTTGTGGCATAGGAGACTAACACACATTTATTTTTGGCATATATACAAAATAAGTAAGAATAAAGTGTATATATATATATATATATAAAATAAAAGGGTACTATTATGTTGGGTGTCACCCCCATGTGATGCGCTACGTGACGGAGAGAGTGGTCGGCGTGCAGACGGGATCTTCTGTCCCATTTTTTTCCCTGTCTCGCCTGTCCTATTCTTCGGCGACGGCTGATGAGTCGTTCGATCACCAATCGAACACCACCAATGATTTTTGATGGTCGTCCGAATCAAATAATATCCTTGAAGAATGGTACAGTCGGAATCGCTGTAATTGCAATCTTGTTGGATTCGACGGTGAATCTGACGAGACTGCAATTGCGGCATTCCTGACGGGTTCACCGTACCCTCCACGGTATAGTTTTGTTCGGGGTGGCGGCTGAAGGCCGCTAGTGGTGTCCGATCGACGATCGGACGATTCGCCGACCGTCCTGAGGAGTGGGACAGGCGAGACAGGGGAAAAAGCTGGACAGAGGATCTGCTCTCGTCGATAGACAGAATCATCTGTCCCACTTTTTTCCTTGTCTCGCTTATCCCACTCTCCGACGACGGTTGGAGGTCGTCGGTGGTGTTCGATTGGTGATCGGATGATTCACCGACCGTCGTCGAGGAGTGGGACGGGCGGGACAAGGAAAAAAATAGGACAGAGGATCTGTCTTAGTCGACGTGGTAGTAGGAGTGGAGTCTTCTACCGTATGACACATTCAGTCGTGCATGGGATTGTGAGTGATATAAAATTTTCCTATATATTAAATATTAAAAATTATTTAAGAAAATTTATAACTAAATTAATTAATGATTTTTTTCGTAAATGTTCAACAATTAGTAGGGTTTTATAGGATATATAATGATAAGATTTTTAAAGTTGAAGAAATCGATGGAATATTTTATAGAGATAATCAAAATAACACTACAAAGTCAAACCAAGGGTTGAATAAAGAAATAAATAATGATAAATTGATCTATGATATAGGAGGAGTTAGACGTAATCTAGATGAAGATAACATGAACAAAACAAAATTCATCAACAAAAGAAAAATCATAATCAAAATTCGAAAACATGGATTAATTCAAGTCATTCAACCGACCAAAACTATAGATGAAACACTACTTAATCTTGATTCGATGATAACAATGTAAAAGACTAGTCCAATTTAATAGAAATCAAGTATGAGACCTAATATCTTCACCAAATGATAAAACCGTCATAGATACTAAATGGACTTTTCAAAATAAATTAGACGATAAAGGTAATGCAGTAAGAAGTAAGACTTGTTTAATAGCTGAGATTTTAGTCAAATAGAAGGTCTAGACTATAATAAACTTATGCACCAGTAGTTAGACTTGAATTCATTAGAATGTTATTAGCTTGTATAGCATATACGGGATTTAAGTTATATTGAATGAATGTTAAATTTGTATTTTTTAAATGGGTTCATCAATATACGTAAGTCAACCATTACAAGAAAATCCAATTTTTTCAATGAAATTACCGACGAGAATAAAATTTCATCAGAAATTTTCGATGGAATCGTAATTCCATCGATAATTACCGACAGAATTATATTTTCGTCAGTAATTACTGACGAAAATAGGATTTAGTCGGTAATTACGTACGCATAAAATTAGGGCCAAGCCCCAATTTTTCCTCCTCGCTCGCGATTTTATCTCCTTATCGGTGGTACGTCTCCTCCTCTTCTTGGTTTAGGTTTAGGGCGGGGTTGGGGTCGCAAGCGTTGGGGGTGGCAGCGATGGGCGTGACGGCGATGGTCGCGGGGGTTGCGCCCGTAGAGTTGGCTTGGCCGTGTTCGGTGTGGGCGGCGCGGCCTTGGCCGCCTCGGCCGAGGCCGCGCTGGACAAGGCCACGCAAGCCTCCGCCTCGGCCGTGGCCGCCTCGGCCATTGCTGGCGCGACCTTGACCGGTTCGACCATGGCCACCTCGGTCGTTGCCGGTGCGGCCGTGGCCCCTTCAGCCATGGCTGGCATGGCCTTGGCCGCCTCGACCATGGCCGGCGCGGGTTTGGCTGGCGCTACGTTGGTCGTCTGGGCCATGGCTGGTGCTGTCGTGGTGGTGGCCCTGGGTGTGACTTCTGTCTGACCTCGTCAGATTTGGTCCGGCCGGCCAGTTATTGGCCAACTGACCATATCTAGCCGTGGCCGGCCAGATCTGGCCTGGTTGGGCATGCATACCTCGCTTTGGCCGACCAAATTTCGTGACTTCTTGTGCTATTTAACACACACAAGATGCACAAGTAATTAAATTTGTGTCATTTGACATGCTCAATTAATTAATTTTTTGTAATTAATTTTAGATATTTTTTAATGTTGCATGATACTATAGTTGTTGCTCTTCTCCGAGACGTTTACTTAATTTCAGGTATAATTTTTTATTTTGTAGTCACCTTATATTTACTACATTGGTTAGCAGATTTAATTATGTTGTTAATTTAGCGTGTTATTTTATAACTTATTAAAATAGTTAGCATTTAGAATTTAGGTATTTTATATTATTAATACGATGATGTTTAGAATTATAAGAACTAGTATTTACAACTAATTATCTAGATTTATCTTACTTACCATCATGATTGTTTGCTTTAAAAATGTACTTAGTGTTAAATTATGTTAAATGTTTGATTTAATTTGATATTATCACCCTAAACCTGAATTACTCATTATTAGAATTAATAGAAAATAAACATACATCATATTATAAGATAATTTGATCCACTTAAATTCATGATGTTCTCAGTAAGGTTAGCAATTTACTTTATTCCAGTAACTTTTACTATTTAATTCATTAAATTTATAAAAAAAATTAATTTTCCAAATTATATTCTTATTAGGCAACAATGTATATGAACAAAACTTGGATGTACAATCGATTAGAAAATGGATTTATCAGAGATGATTTTGTTTCTGAATTTGAACATTTTGTGAACTTTGTTAAGAGTCATCCAGAATGTATGAATGGTGTCAAATTACAATGTCCGTGTAATAATAAGAAATGCATAAATAGAGCCTACCGTGATGATGATATTGTGAGAGTACATATATGTAGAAATGAGTTTGTGCCAAATTATTATAATTGGTACTGTCATGGAGTACCCTATGTGTATGAACCAATTGGACTTTCTACTGGTTCATCATTTGACACAATTGTTGTTGCGCCTGATTCAACAATTGATATTGAAATGCAAACAATGATTCAGGATGTGATAAATGCAGTTGACTATTATAATATAGATGAAATACCAACACATGAATATCAACAATTATATGAAATGTTAAAGGTAGAGAAAGAGAAGTGTGGGAAGGCATTTCTTCGCATCATTCCCAATTATCAGCTACTGCAAGATTATTAAATTTGAAAGCAGAACATTATTTTTTAGACAGATGTTATGATGACATATGTCAATTGATGTTAGAGTTGCTTTCTGCTGATACCATAATGACTGATAGCTTCTATAATACAAAGAAATTGGTTAAAAGTTTAGGTTTGCCAGTTGAGAAAATTGATAGTTGTATAAATAACTGCATGCTCTTTTGGAATGAAGACAATGAACTGAGTTAATGCAAAATATGTAGTGACCCTCGTTATAAGCCTCTTACTCGCATACCAGGGAAGAATAAGAAAAAAATTGCTTGGAAAGTGATGTATTACATTCCATTATCTGCTAGACTTCAACGTTTATATGCATCCACTGCTACAGCTTGCCACATGATATGGCATCATGAGCATGCGCACGAAGGAGGTATAATATGTCATCCCTTTGATTCACCTGCATGGAAACATCATGATATTGTGTTTCATTCATTTCAAATGGAACCACATAAAGTGAGATTGGGACTTTCCGCAGATGAATTTCAACCATTTGGTCAATCAGGACAACAATATTCTTATTGGCAAGTTATATTAACACCGTATAATTTACCGCCATGGATGTGCATGAAAGATGAATTTATGTTCCTTATTATACTGAATCATGGTCCAACCAATCCCAAAGAGAAGATAGATACTTTCCTCCAACCTCTGATTGACGAGTTGAATGATTTATGGAATGTAGGGTCATTGACTTATGATGTTGCAAGTAAAACTAATTTTACATTACATACTTCATTATTATGGACAATCAGTGATTTTCCAGCATACTCAAAGTTGTTAGGATAGAGCACAATTGGTAAATTAGCATGTCCATACTACATGATAGAGTCTGATGCATTTTCATTATCTTGCAATGGGAAGGTATCTTGGTTTGATAATCACTGTAAATTTTTACTTGTTGATCACCCTTTTAGGAGAAATAAAAAAAATCTAAAGAATGTTATAGTCAGAAAACCTCCTCCAATGATTGCTTCAGGTGAAGATATCATTGAACAAATAAATAGTTATAAATTTCTACCAGTTTATCATCCTAGTTCTGATAACATAAATAAATATATTGTTCGGATGTGCAAGTGTGGATGGAAGAAAAAGAGTATATTTTGGGAGCTATCTTATTGGAAGTATCTACTCATTCAACATAATTTAGATGTTATGCATGTTGAGAAAAATATCTTTGATAATATCTTCAACACTGTGATGAACGTGCCTAGAAAAACTAAAGACATTGGAAAATCACGTGAAGAATTAAAAGAGATAATTAACAGGTCAGAATTGCATTAGGATAAAATATCCAAATATATGTGTTAAATCCGACACTTTTGAGTAGGTTCCGGAAATTTTTGGAGAGTTACCAGGTAGGTTCCAGGGTCTCCGAGTCCTTGGACACAAATTTAGGGACCAAAATATTATAAAACAAATAGTTACAAGGACTATCATGTAATTAAGTTTAAAAGCAGGGGCAACTCCCTCGTCTCGCTGCCCTAGCCCGAACCCGACGGCCGACACCCATTTCGTTCTCCTTCTCCCGATCACAACCGAAGCTGCCCTAGGCTTCTCCTTCGCCTGCGTGCCCTAGCCGCAACTCACCTCCACTCCACAGCCCGACGCGTCTACCTTCCTCTACAATCTCGTGACCCAGCCGATCTCACATCTCCTTCTTCCTCATCTTTCCACCGCTCGACGCCGCCACTATTATGGCTTCCTCTTAGGCGATCAACCACACTTTGATCCCTTCCTTCTCCCTTGAAGAGCCTCCCAGTCGATAGATCGTGGTTCGCCCTTGTCGGCTGGAGCCAGCGGTCGCATTTCTGCGCTCCTCCTCCGGTTCTCAATTAAGGTAAGAGGTTGGGATCGGTGTATGATGGATTTAATTAGAGATGTTTTGATCTGTTGTGGTTGCTGATTTCCATCGTGTGATTGCCCTGATGCGTTGATGGCACTCTTGAATTTAGATCAAATTGGAACAGGGTTGGTGGACGTACTTCAACTGAGCTGATGCCTACCGAGCTTTAATTCCTGGAGTGTGGGGATTCTGTTCGATCGGAGTAGTTTGAGGGTTTAGCTATATTTCTGTGCTAGTGTAGCCGTGGAGTGTAGGAGATCCTTGCCGTGAATGGTGTATGGTGAGTCCTAACCACTTCTTAGTTTTCTCCTTTGTAATGAAATGGTTATGGAAACTGAGATGTGAAACTATTATGGGTGGCTAGTTTATTTCAGTAGATTAGTTTGTTGATTTACTGGAAGAGGAAACTATGGGTTAATTGTAGACTGAACCTAAATTAGAAAACCTAACCCCAAACCAAACGAGGATTAATCATTTAATTTGGGTTGATTAAATGAAATACGAAGATTAAGTTAACCCTAATATGATTTAGGGATTTATTAGCTAGTTACCATTTCTGTATAATAGCTAATCCGATATATATATATATATATATATATATATATATATATATATATATATATATATCCTTGATACAGGGATTTGACTTGGATTTATTGCTAATTATTATTGGCGAGTGGTTCTTTCGGCTTGATACAGACTTCTACTCTTGGAGGCGGGTACTTCTTGTTTGTATCTGTAGATCCATTTGATCTTTATGCATGACTAGTTGTTATTTATGCAGTAGGCTGATATTGACCTTTATCTGCTACCGTTTTGTTATCTTACTTGATACTTATGCTTGACCTTGGATATGATCTAAATTTTCTTCTATATAGTCTCGTTTATTTGTTATCTGATTCTGTATAGCATTGGTATGAGCATGAGTATGTGGATAGGGTTTAGCATATCATTGTATGGTTGCATTGGTTGATTCTATTCATACTTGCACGTGTATCTGGATATAGGATTGATTGGGTTATGATGCATACATACGACCTGTGCATAATAAGTTGAGTTATGTGTCGATGACCTGGTAGGGGTTGCATGTGTTAGTCATGCACCATACCTGCACTGTTGCATGCCGGCGATCAGCGACTCCCTTGTGGTTGAGCCTATCGTCTTCCGGCACATGATATGCACATACGACCACTCATGCGTTAGTGGATACCGCTGGGTGTGTGCATTTGCTCTGTATTGCTTCGCTCGTCTGCTCAAGGGTAGTGGTTTTGGAGTGTGGTAACAGGCAGAGATCCCTTCTCTTCCCATAGACTAGAGAAGATGAGAGAGATATCTCCCCCATATATACATGGGGCGGAGCGATAGCTCTACCAGCATGCTGTCCACTCGGTCACTCAGGAGTAGTGATGGCAGAGTGCGGACAGTGTCACGGCTCTACCCACTCGGCCGACAAAGTATCGCCTGTCTCGGTGGCTTGACTGGTGTTAGGGGGTGACCATGACATTGCATCATGTGCATATGATGCATTTATGCATTTACTTGCTACACTTGTTTGATATGCACATACAGGATGTTCTTTTGGTATGGTTTGTTGACCCTGCACTTGTTTGTATGGTACGAGTCCTATTATGATCATGATAGACTAATTTCTGGTATGTACAATCTTTTATTATTTCAGTTATGCATACTTTTGATATTATTATGGAGACTGTATCCTGTTGTTTCTATATAGCTGCTTTAGCTATTTTTCTGCCATGCATATCTTTCTATATACCCGTAGAGTCCATTTGGACTCACCACTCGTCGTATTATTTTTGTTTCAGGTTGATAGCTCGCCGGAGGAGCCCAGTTGCCGGTCCTGGTCCCTACGACTCCGTGGTTGGGTGCTTCCGCGTTGGTTTTCGTTTTGATAGCATTCTTTATGTGTTGTATTCGTTTTTCATATACCTTGGGCTTGTATTGGATTTATTCGTACGGTATTGTATTTTTGAGTCCTTTGTTGGACTTTGTGTTTGTGGTTCTGCTACGCGCCTGCCCAGGGGGCAGCTCAGGTGAGTATTACAGAGTTTAGCATTTCGATATGTTCATTTCCATATATTATATATCTGTTTTGAGGCCTGAGGCCAATTTATAAACTGCGTGTGTTGTGTGTATGTGTAAATTGTCCGTCGGACAAGGGAGATGCTATCCGATTTTATATTAGATCAGCGGCTCCATTGGTCTCGGGGCGTGACAATATGTAAGTTAGAGGAATCTTTAATAATATTTGAGTTATAAGTTATTATTCAATCTTCTAATTTATGTCAAAACTAATTTTATAGGGGAGAGATCGTAGAATCTCAAATATCAAAGATGATAGGATATTGAATCTTGCATTAGGACCCCTTCGTAAAATTATGGTTTACTCTGGTTACTATGTTAATGACCTCAAATTCCATGTCGCACACCGAGATTCAAGGAGGTTAACCTACAATTCTGGTATATGCGTCAAAGGATGTATGAAGAATAGTAACATTGAGTTTGATTATTATGGTATATTTGACGAAATCATAGAGGTTGAATACCCTATATTGTTGGAACTTGGATGGCTAAAGAGGGGAGGGCGTGAATGTAGCCAGACACTCAAATTGCTCCCTCTTCTTTGAACTTTCTTTTTGTGATCAGATTAGTAGCAGCGGAAACAAAATGCAACAGAAAGAATAAAACAGAGCAAGGAATCAAACTAACGCTAACACGACGATATACAAGGTTCGGGGATAACTTGCCCCTACTCCTTGGCGTGCCCTTAAGGTGGGCGATCCCTTGATCGTCGACAGATCAAGCCCCGGTGAACACCGGATAAGATAGAGCCTCCTTCTCGATGGAGAAACCTCTCCACATATCTCACGGATGATGGAACTTGAGTACAGGAGATCACACAAGAAGGAATGCTCACTCAGATCTCACAAGGATGTAGTAGAATGCTTAAGCACAAAGCAACAGAGAGCACGAACACAGCCCAGCCAAACTTCCCAAGTTTCTGTCTTGTTCGCCTCAGCTCCTCTGCTTCCAGCTTCGTCTCTTAAGCTCCCTCTCACCATCGCAAGCTTCATCAGCATCCACTGAGCTAGTCTGAACCCATTGACTTCCCTGAGCACTCAGTCCACTGAAGACCTCTCTAGCTGAGCCTTCGTCAGTTGCCAGCTACACCAGTTGCCGTTGAAACTTGAGAAGGAGAAACAAACAAACCTGCTCCAAGGAAAGCCTCCCATTGACCCTCCTTGAGTGTTTAAATCACCTGCTATCACCTGCACACTCCAACAGAGGCTTAGCAAATCGATATCAAATGAAATCAGCAAGTAGCAGAGAATCGGCAGTGAAAACAGACGCAATCAGAAACTTCTGACAGCGTATTTGAATTAAAGTGATTGGTCACCGGACCGATCAGGACTATCCCAGACCGATCAGGCTCTAACCTGATCGGTTCCCAGTGAGAAACTTGGGATCGCAAGCTCGTATGATCGGTCACCCTGATCGGTCACCCTGACCGGTCACCAGATCGGTCACCAAACCGATTCGGAAATCAGCTTGCCACAATCCCGCTCAGAATCCACTGGCTGATCGGTCACCAGACCGATCAGGCTGATCCCAGTCCGATCAGGCTCCAGCCTGATCGGTCAGGGTGAGAAACCTCGCGACAGGTGATCGTTCAGCTTGATCAGTCACGGTTTCTCCCTGATTGGTCACCAGACCGATCAAGGGACGATCAGTAGGTTTGCCAAAAACCTACTGGATGCTTCCTGATCGGTCACCGGACCGATCAGGAGCAGAGCAGCAGGGGAACTCAACCCACTTGTGAACTCCCTGATCGGTCACCAGAAGGATCAGGAGTTGTGCAGTGAGTGAAACGCATACTCCCTGATCGGTCACCAGACCGATCAGTCATCGCTGGATTGGTCACCAGACCGATCCACGAAGGAGCACCGTGCCAACTTCCCTGATCGGTCACCAGACCGATCCAGGGACTCCAACCTAGCCCAACAAGCTAGGGTTTCACCCAACCTAGCCCTCCAAGCTAGGACCTGACTTCACTCACCAGGGTTTCGATCACCCGGCTTCACTCACCGAGACCCGGCTTCACTCACCGGGATTTCAACCTAGCTTCACTCACTAGGACCTGGCTTCACTCACCAGGGTTTCCATTACCTGGCTTCACTCACCAGGACCCGGCTTCACTCACCGGGATTTCCATCACCTAGCTTCACTCACCAGGACTCGGTTTCACTCATCGGGATTTCCATCACCTGGCTTCACTCACCAGGACCCGGCTTCACTCACCGGGATTTCCATCACCTGGCTTCACTCACCAGGACCCGACTTCACTCACCGAGATTTCCATCACCTGGCTTCACTCACCAGGACCCGGCTTCACTCACCGAGATTTTCATCACCTGGCTTCACTCACCAGGATCCGGCTTCACTCACCATGATTTCAATCACCTAGCTTCACTCACCAGGACCCGGCTTCACTCACCGGGATTTCAACCTAGCTTCCAAGCTAGGACTTTTCACCTAACTCTCCAAGTTGGGACTTTTCACCTAACCCTCTAAGTTGGGACTTTTCACCTAACCCTCCAAGTTAGGACTTTTCACCTAACCCTCCAAGTTAGGACTTTTCACCTAACCCTCCAAGCTAGGACTTTTCGCCAACCCTCCAAGTTAGGACTTTTCACCTAGCCCTCCAAGCTAGGACTTTTCACCCAGCCTTCCAAGTTAGGACTTCGTGCCCAGTCCGCGACTAGGACTTAATCCCCATGTGTTTAACCAGACTTAAATCAAAATTTAAATCGGTATCAACACCAAAACAACAATCAAGGTTAGACTGCACCAACATATATTACCTTTAAAAAGATGTGTGTTGTTCAAATATGCATGGTATGATCCGATACCAAGAACAGGTACTAGAATACATCCAAACTACAATTTAGTTGAGGTTAATGCAAACAAAAGGTTTAATAAGTTTGAACCTTTCATCTTCGGGATACAAGCGGATCAAGTTTTCTATTTTAAATACCCTATAAGGAGACGAAGATCTAGTCAATGTTTGCCTGTTTGTCGAATGAAGACTCACTCAACCATAGAAATGTCGAACACCCCTACTGCTCAAAACTATGTTGCATTTCAAAATGATTACGTGGAGAGATATTCAGTTGATTCACACATCCAATTTACATCTCAATTACTTGTAGATATTAACGTCACTTACGAGGATATATATATATATATATATATATATGATGGAGATATGTCCAGCAATGATGAACTTATTAAACTAATAGAGTCTAGTGATGAGGATTTAGAAACTGCTACTATTAATTTATGTGATCTTAATGATTACTAAATATTTGGTTTTTTGTTTATCATATAAGTTATGCTTTTATTTTATTTCATATTTATATAATCATGTATCTAAACTTTATTATGATGTGTTGTAATTTTTTTTTGTAGATACTATTATGGCAGAGCAGCAACAAGAGCAGCAGCCAGTGCAGCAATCAGATCAATAGCCAGTAGCACTCCATGGCTACAAGGTGTTCAAAATTATTAGAGAATCATAAGTATTTTTTTATTATTAGTAATTCATGTTCATATCTAACTTTAGTTATAATATATTTTTCATATTTTAATAATTTTTTATGTAGATTTACTCCTGATAGCCACCGAGTCTCCTCTTATATTATCGAAAAATTTAAAGAAAGAGTATATGCTGCTGGTCTTACATGGAGACATGTAGACCAGGAGACGAAGATATTTTATTATAATGAATTTGTCGTAAATATATTTAATATATTTACTATTCTAAATTTTAATAAACTAATTTTAATAATTTGCATTTCAAAATAAATATTCATGGGAGGACGGAAATGAGGCAAAATTTCAAAATACTTGAAATATTTATTATACCAAATTGTACAAAGACCACGTGTATTATTTGAGAAAGAAGACGACGCGACCACCGTATATTGATGCTAGGACCTAGGGTGTATAAACGATCACCTGGGCTGAACAAATGTGGAAGGAAAATACTGAAAAGGCTCGAGCCAATAGAAATACAGAGCCAGGTGGCCCGAGCACCGGAACAACCCGTCAATCATCTGGATCTAAATCTATTGTTATATAATGGATTTGGTGAGTTTAATTCAAAGTTATGCAAGTAAATTTTGTATTTATTACTAAACTCATATAATTTAGGTCTAATAAATTTATGTATACAAGAACGAGATCTAGCTCGCTAGCCCACTTGTATGGGGTCTTTCTCAAGACCCATAAGAAGAAGGATGAGGCATTTGTTGATTCTCGATCATAGGCCATACATATAAAATTATTAATTTTATTCCATTTAATCATTTCTATCTTTATTAACTTTGGTAATTATATTCAATTTGAATATTAATCCGATAATCTTTTTCCACACGGGATCAAATTATAAATAGAGCGGTCCAGACATCTTAACCATTGATAGAAGGGGGGGGGTGTCACAAACTTTATCCACCGACCAGCTAAATAAGATCTATTATGATGTTGTCGGTGGACAGACAAAAAACTCCCCTCTCTACGGCCTTAGTTCACAGGCTAAAGTTGCATTTGATTGTTTAAGGATGACCAGGGGCCATGACACTTCCTCCTCTTCTTCTGCTGAGGTGCAATCTTTATGATGAGAAAAATAAAAAACTGCGCACTCAAATTGCCTCCATGGATCAGAAGATGGATCAGTGGATAGCCATTGAGGAGCAGAAGAAGCGGAGAGAATCGAAGGAGAGCGGAAAAGGATTGGAGGAGAGCTGAGGATAATCGGAGCAGAGCCGAGGATGATTGTCATAGAGAGGCCAATCATAAAGCTCTCATGGACTATATGATGATGGTCATAGCTATACTTTTACCCTACCAACACAATTTGATTTTGAGTCATAGGAGACTCAAGACCTAATAGACGCTAACAATTACATTTTTTCTGAGGTATGTTAAACTATAACATGCATTTTATTAAAATCATATATAATTTATTTATTCTATAATTATATTCTAATATATTATATATTTTTTAGGAATCCTTATTTTATAGTCATCGTTATCATATTCACCAGAATTATATCCAAGTATTAAAATTTGTTATACATATATAATTTTTTAAAATTTGTTATACATATATAATTTTTTAAAATTTGTTATACAACCGGCCGGCAGCCGCTGGTGATCTGCGTCGATCGCCGGTGTTCAGCGCCGATCGTCGGTGGTCGACGCCGACAGCCGACTGCCGATGTTGGACACTGACTGCCTAAACGGACACCGACGGTTGATGTCGATGTCAATATTGTCGACGAATATTTTTTTAATTTAATATTTTAATTAGATTTTTAATAAATTAAACAAATAAAAATTTAATAAATTTAATTTAAAATATAATAAAATTATCTAAATAAATTCTAAAAGGTAATACGGTAAAATATTATATTATGTTATAGAGTATTACCTTTAAACAAACAAGATTTTATTTGATTACCTAAATTGAACCAAATAATTTCAGGTTATATTTCATTCCCCATTATCTTAGTTATGTGATTACTTGGTAATCACATAACTAAGATTATATATGATAACTTGAACGAAACGTACTCTTAGGATCATCTTATTGTACTGATATAGTAGAAATCATCATTGTATAACATTATCAACTACTAGGATATATTATATAATAACGCATGGGACAATATTTATGGATGATGCATACATTAAAAAATATTTAATTATATTATTAAAATGATAAAGTGTTCATGGATAATATAAATTTAATAAATTTAATTAAAAATCATGTACATCATTCAAGAACAAAAATAAATAGAAGGAAAATATAATTTGAGTCTAAATTAAATCTAATTAATATAATTATCAAACTATTACTTAAGGTCGAGACTTCCGTCCAAACTTTCTTAGCCACTTGAAAAATTCTTTCAATTGAGTGATTCCCATCGAGAAGAATCTTATGCTCCAGATCGAGACAAGTTTATTATCCTATAATGTGGTAAGAATTAATGCTACTCAAATCCGATAAAGCCAAATAATTACAAGAACATTATTAAATTCAATGATTATCAAAATAAAAGTTAATCATAAAATCGATTAAGTCTAGAACAATTCAATACGAAGGATTATGCCAGCCAAAATTAAATACCAATTCACGTATATTAGTCACTACTCATAATTTAACAGTCGACTGATATCAATTTTATTTAATCGTTTTAATCGATTTTTAAATTTTAAAATCGAGACCGAACCGAATGGACTAAAATAACTATAAAATTTTAATTAAAAAACTGAAATTCTGAATTAATTACCAAACCGAATTTTCGAAATAGCTAGATTGGCTTGGTCAATTTTTCCTAAAAGCATTCTTACTTATGGAAAACATTGATATGCAATATTAATTGTGTACATATCCTCCGTAATTTGTAGTATTGGACATCATTACAAACACCCAGAAACTTGGTATCAAAGTTAACTAAACTTGAAGAACTTTACTTTAGATGCTACAATGTAACTCTATTTATTTTTATTTCGGCGAAAATAGAAAAAATTCTATAAGTTTTTCTTTGTTATAAAACACTTCTGATTGAGGTTGCATCTTTGAAATGCTTGGCCAGTTGTATATCAAGGATGCTCAATATTTTTCTCAAAAAGTTATTCCGAGCAATGCTTTCAAATACTTGTGCCACTTTAGATTGGTTTGCAGTGACTTTTGTATACTAGAGAAAACTTTTTATAAAGTATGCAAGTCAGTCAGTGATCAATTGAGGTAAGCCTTTTTTTAAGAGAACTGAAGATTTAATACTCAACAATTGCCAATGAAATTTAATAAATCTCCCTTAGCAAGCATGTCTTGGTTTTCCACTCTAAAGTCTTTGACCATTGTGAACAGCCATCAAATTCAACGTCTTATTCGATCAAAAGATGACACTCCGGCGATTGCAGGTTTGCCATGGCCTTAGATTGTAGGTCTTGAAATATCAACCTTAAGAACAATGTATCAAATAAAATATTGTAACATTATTCAAAATGAAAATAAATTTTATTCTTTTATTCTTTTATTCTGTTGGGATTTGATTTATATTTTCAAAATGAAAATAAAATTTAAAAATTGGAGCATTATTCATCCTCCATAGTGCAATTTACCATCCTTCACATGGTCAAGAGCTCACGGTAACCACGTCTTAGCTATAAATCATGGGTGTGAGCTTACGAATTGGTCGATGCAAACATCAATTTTTTATTTTTCTTTTTCTCTTTCTCAGCTTTAATCCCTTCCCTCTTGCCATTAGCACTTGGAAGTAAATTAAGCTTTACATAAGGCGTAGTATTTTCAAACTATTATGGGCATTTTAAGGATTAAAAAATCTATGGTATTTTTGAAAATGTATATAAACTTTGAGAGGTGAAATGTAATTGTCACAAAATTTTTTCTTTATCCGACGAATTTAACTAGAGAATAAAAATGTAAATTGTCAAATGCTGAGGATACATGACACGATCAGAAAATCAGAAAAAAAATAATCAAAAGCACGACGTTGCCCTAATCGCTAGGGTTTCGGGAGAAATCAAATCGGAATCTCCAAGGTTGAGGAGGAGAGATCGATGAAGAGGCTACTTTACTTCTCCCTCTTCAGCAAAACCGTGTATTCCTCTCGTTCTCCTCGCCCCCATGATTCTGCCGTCCTCCTTGCCGTCTTACCTTACTCGGCGTCCGCCGCCGCCACCGCATCCACCGCTGGGAAGCACATGTTCATGGCCAAGTACCTCGTCGACTCATGCGGCCTCGACCAGGTGAAGGCCACCAAGGCCTCGAAGCTTCTCGACGGCATCCAATCCCGGCAGCAGCCCGACGCCGTCCTTGCTTTCCTCAAAAGTTACGGATTCGATGACGCATCAGTAAAAAGGCTCGTATATGAGTCTCCCAAATGTCTTCTTTTGGACGTTGAGAAGACACTTACCCCAAAGTTCCGAGCTTTCGAAAATATGGGTTTCTCCCCATCCGACGTCGTCCACCTCGTCCGATCAAATCCCAGCGCCACCAAAATCAAACACGAACGCACCGTGCCTAAGATTGAATTTTGGCAAGACCTTCTCGGGTCCAAGGAAGCGCTGGTGAAGTTGTTCAAGAGTAACCTTTGGGTTCTTGGGTACAGCGTCAAGAAGAAGATCCAGCCCAACCTTGAGTTGCTTCGGGAATGTGGCTTGGACGGCCCAAAGCTTGCCTTTATCTTAAGGCATCGCCCACTGATCCTGACAACGAAAACTGATTTCTTGAAGTCCTTGATTAGTCGCGTGGAGGACTTGGGAGTGCCACGGACATCGGGGATGTTCCATTGCACTCTGAGTGCACTCTTCGCTGTCCATCCAAATAAATTCAAGATGCAAATGGAGTTGTTCCGAAGCTTCGGGTGGTCAGAGGATGATTTTGTTGCAGCATTCCAAAAGTGTCCTTCTCTGCCGGCAAGGTCTTTGAAGACTTTGCAGAGAAAAATGGAGTTCTTGATAAATGAAGCTGGATATGCTTCTTCTTACATTGCTTCACATCCAATACTATTGATAATGAGCTTGGAGGGAAGGTTGATTCCGAGACATATGATCTTGGCAGCCTTGAAGTCTAGGGGACACTGTGAAAGTGATTACAAAGTGGCAACATACTTGATGTTTTCTGAGACGAAATTCATAGAGAAGTACATCGTCGTCTATAAGGACATGTATCCAGATCTGAGTGAACTCTATGCAAGCTTGAAACACACAAATGCTTCTGATTCTTGATTTCAACGAGGTAAATCATTTCCCCCCCTGCAAGTTATCGTCCATGTTACTTCACTGTATGGCTTCTCCTTTGTCAAACTCTAAAAGCTAGCATTTATGCCAACAAGCATGAATATAAGAATTTGGGCAATGCTTATGTTGTTTTTTGCACGTCAATATGCATGAAGACGAGAACAATTCACAGGATCATGATATCAATTGAGCTAAAAGCTCACAGATTTGTTGCTTATTATGTTAGATAATTGCTATTCTTGTATTCATGCGACTCTACTACTAGAGAGACAATTTTCCTTTATGAATATGGATTATCTCTTAACATGCTTTTTATAAAAGGGAGAGGAACCGCTGCCACGTGCCACGTGGATGAAATGATTGACTACTATTTGAATTTTGTCGGTAGACATGGTATTAATGGCATGTTTGATAGTGAATATTTGTAATCTTTTGAAACACTATAGCACTTGTGAGTTTGTGAGTAGATACATGAAAGGCCACTTTGAACTTTGGATGGTTGGGAATAATATAGGATGATTGATTGAACAAGTTTAAGAAAAAACAAGTGAGACTAAAGTTTTTTTGTTGGTCTCGAATCAGAAAGCTTCGTTCCGACAATAAGTCATAATAAGGTTAGATGCCTTCAACGAATTGGAAATGTAGCAGATGATTCTCTTAGGAATTAAGTGAAAGAACTAAAATGTTAAATAGATGCACTCTTTTAACAGACTCAAGAGGTGCTGCTGTGCATTTTCTTCATATCATCAAATTGCTGGGCCTCTTTTTTCGTTGTCTCTTTCATTAAGCAATGTTGAAGTGTTTGGGAGAGTAGGAAGTGATAATAGAACTTCATCATGGTTTCCTATTTCTCCATGTTTTGCACCTTATATTTGTAGACCTTTGTCATGGAATATGGGAGGATTGTTAGGGTTATAGAAAAAGAAGGGTCATGTTATGTTGGAAATGATGATGAAGTTGGTGAGTTTTTGAGTCATGAAAAAGAAATAATGGGTTTGTGCTCTTCTTTTTCTCTCTAAGAAAATACGCATTAAAAAAAATGTTAGAGGCCGGCCTATGAGTGCATAAATTGGACTCTGATTCAATAGACAAATTAGAGGGGAAATCGTCTCTTTTCGGGATTAGTTAAGTGAAACTCAGACACTTAAATTATCAATGGTCCTTTCATTGCAATTGATGAGGATGATGGAGTGGAAGGGTTTGATTGTGGGTTTCTCGCAATAGACTAAAGAGGAAGTATGAGATGATTTCTATCCGATGACCAAGCAAGATCAACGGTATGTGAGAGGTGCCGTCACGAACAAACAAGAATGGAGTGCTCAATTGAGTAGATGCTCTAGAAACAGAAGTTCTTAGGAGATGAATCCGAAGAAAAATGAATTAAACTAGAGAAATTATTTTTATCCTTCAAGAAATTTGATTCAATGAGGATTTTATAGGGGAAAAGAAACATGAATATAAGATTTTCTTTGGGTGTCCTTTTCATTAATAAAAAATAAAAAAATATTTTTATGATTATTTTAATAACAAAGGGTACGCTTTTGCCTGAACTTATTTCATCGATGAGTAAGCATTTGGTTATAATCGAGCTAAGCCGAGTCAAATTGTATGATATTTAAGTTTATTTGATAAAATAATAAAATCAAATCAAGTCTAACTTAAAATCAATCAATGTATTGAATTGATTGTACAAATTTGATTTTATTTTTTTTCTGAGCTTAAATTTAATTTAAATTTGACTGGAGCTCGACCTACTAGTTTAGGCTGATTATTTAAAATTTTATAATTTTAAGTTTGTTTGATTTATTATTAAGATTAATAATATAATTTTGTTTGTTTGCTTTTTTTAAAAAATAATTATTTACCATATGAATGAGAGTTTTATTGATGAGAATTGATGGTGCCACTTTTCATCTGCTTGGGGCTGCTCCTTTCCTTTCTTCTCTAGGGTTGCGGTCACAAGGAAACCTTCGAGGAGCGAAGCCTGTGGATTGATGAGAGTTAGTCAAGGGTCTACGTTACCCCTCCAATGGTCAAATCAGTGCAGGGGCCGAGAAGAGCATAAAGAACTCGAAAGAGAAAGATGGAAAGAAATTGTCTTGCTGAGTGTCCAAAAAGTCATACCTTCACCTATCTCTGCATGAGATTATAAGCCATAGAGGAAAAGGATCCACGTCATACAAACATAAGAATGACTGGGAAGAGGATTTTGAACCTTTGCCCAAATATAAGAATGACCTGTGCATCTAGACCAAGGAGAGGAGCTTGATCCAACAACTAGGCATAAGAATGACATGTGCATCTTGACTGGGGAGAGAGACTCAATCCCACGGCTAGAAATAAAAATGACTTTTGCATCTGAATTGGGAAGAGAGGCTTGATCCCATTACCCAAAATAAAAATGACCTTTGCATCTAGATCGGAGACATGCTCAATCCCATGGCCAAACATAAGAATGACTTGTGCCTTTCAATCGGGGAAAGCAGTTCAATCCCACAATCAGGAATAAGAATGAACTTTGCATCTGAAGCAGAGAGAGGAGCTTGATCCCCCCTCTAGGCATAAGAATGGCATGTGCATCTAGCCCAGGGAGAGAAGCTATATCTCGTGACCTAGAATAAGAATAACCAGCTCGGGTATTTGGCTAGTGATCCCGACCTTGCCTACGGGTAGGTTCACCTGTCGGGCCCGCCAGCCAGCCAGACACTAGGAAGGTTCAGGAGACAAGTCGGCAAAGGCGTCCTCGGGGAGGTTCCCGCTCCTAGGAGCCCCTAGGGGCAGTGCCTAGCAGGCCACCAATGGAGTCGGTCGGGCCACCAGCCATTCTACCACTTGGACGCATGGATCGCCGCGCGCCCGGGCCACCCCGACCTAGAGCTAGGTCGTGCGCCTTAGTCGGACGTAGGGCGACCTACGCTCCAATATCATCACCAGGATGGGATACCTAACAGAAGCAGACAGACATCACCCGGTAAACTCCCGACTCAGGGCGTACCCTGCGCCTCTATTCTACCAGTCGGACGCGTGGCTGCTTGATAGTGCCCAATACTAGTGTCACGGTGAACACTCAAATTTAGATATTTATAAAACTGAAAACCCTTGGCTAACAAAGTTAAAATGTAGTAGATGGGCCTCAGGTCGTATTTTTCCAAGGACTAGTTGAATGAATGTTTAACTCGAGCTTAAAGTTATTTGTCGTTTGATGTTTTGGTTTTCTAGATAAAATGGGGGGTTTTTGGCAATAAGGAAATGACAATATGAAATAGAATGAACTTATCTAAAGCATGTAATGAACTAGGAAATTACAAGAACTACTCTTAACCCATTGAAAGGAACTAAGCAATTCGACTTTAACAACTTAATTGAAATCAAAGAACTAATTGCAGGGAATAAATTGCAGAAAACTAATTTGCAAGATAATGAGAACTAAATCAAAACATTGTTGAATGACCTTGACTTGAAATGAAGTTAGAACAAACTAAGCAATGTGAAGTAAACAAGTGCTTGGAACAAAAACTATCCTATATTAAAACATCAAATCAGTTCATATCCAAAACTTCCCTTCGCCTTTACACGAAGGTTGAGCTATGAACCCCCTAGCTCAAAAACCACTGAAGGAGAACTCCCAAGATCAGTTCGCAATTGACTGGTGCATTCTGGTCTTCCTGATCGGTCACTGGACCGATCAGGTCTTCCTCTGATCGGACTGGGCACCGATCAGATGAGTCTCTGATTGATCGTGGTGAACGATCAGAAGATGAAATCACTACTCGATCTCTCCCATCTCGATCGGCTGGATCACGATCGTTGTGCAGAAACCATCAGATGCTTTCGAGAACCCCTCTACAGCTTCGATAGCTCTCTGGACGACTGAAATCCGGCGATCGGCAATGGATCGATTGATGAAAACAGAGCTTCGGCGACACCCTCACCTAAGCTTCCAAAAACACAATCGATTAGCAAAACCGAACTGGAAATCTTACCTCCGATGATCTGAGGATCTTGAAGACGAACAAATCTGATGGGCCGCGCGATCGGATGAAGAACGATGAAGAAAAATGAAGAATTGGATGAACTCTACTCTACTGGCTGCGATGAAGACTCGGCGACGACGTGACGACCTGGATATGGGGAGAAGAATTGCTTATATAGTTTGAAACGAACGACTGAGATCATCTTTGCCGCATTTGACGGTCGGATCTGCTCTGATCAAGCCCAAACCTTTCAGATCTTGATCCATGGTCCTGATTTACTTCTCCTCAGCTGGGATCTTCCAGATTTGCAACGGATGACTCAGATTGCTCAGATCTTTGAATGGACGGTTTAGGCTTCTCTTAAGCTCGATCCAACGGCTGGATGATCTCTTATTGGGACCAAATCTTCAGATCTTTATCTGTGGGCTAGATTAACTCTAACTTGGGCTCGGATTGATCAGAAGTTGACATATGGCTCAGATCTAGCCGTTTCTTGAATGGACGACCCACATTGATCCACCTCTTGATCCCCTTGATCAAAGCCAATTCTGACTCAAGTTTGACTCAGTCTGATCTAGGTCCATGGTCAGTTGAAGCCTACAAAATGATATTCAAATTTAATGCCCAAAATATCTCAAATATAAAAAGAATTGAATCAAAAGCCAAAATAGAGGAAATACATGAAACCTAATATAAATACAAACTTAAGCATATAAAAGTGGATCAAAACATGGATTTGAGAGCCTAAATTTATCAACAAAATAGTAGTTATTAACTCCCCCACACTTACTCTTGGGCATCTCGCACAAGCCAATTAGTTAACCTAAGATGTATCCTCCTAGATTATTCTTAATCATAGTTAGAAGCAATTGAAAGGAAATTACCTAGGGTTGTCAATTCTCAAAAATCTAAACTCAATGGACTAGAAACTTGTCCTTAAATCAACAGCTTAGCATACTTCATCCTTTTTGACTCATTGAGATGAATTCAACACTCAAATCCTCTCAAGGCAAATGTTGGTGGCTCTCTTCCTAAATTCTACATTTTTGATGAGGTGGAGCTCACTCACACACAACATGGTTCTTGTACTACCATAAGCTTGCTTGTTATCTACTCTCCACCATTATTCTGGATTTGGATCCACATCTACCAAAGCTTATTAGAACATGTTAAAGAAGATATATGAAATGATAGAAATGAGATAGAAGTTTAATGAACTTTGATACTAAAGATTCATGATAAAGAAAGTAAAGAAATGTGATTTGACAAGGAAATATGGAAAAGAAATATAGCATGGTAAGAAAATATAGAAAAAGTAAAGAAGTATGGTATGATAAGGAAATATGGAAAAGTAGAGTAAATGGAAGACTTGGACACTCAAAAATGTTTCTTATACACTTTGCCCTCTTTTGATGTCCTCTAATGAATTCCGAGTTGTGGTGAGTAGGGATAAGCTGATTTGGATGAGAAACAATACTGAATTTGGTGTTCTGTTCTATGCTAACCCTTCTGATCGGTCCAGAGACCGATCAGCCTTTGCCTGCTCGGACTGAAGATCGGTCTGGCTTCCCTTCTGCTCGGACTGGACAGCTACTGATCGGTCAAGGGACCGATTAGGCACCTCCCTGATCGGACTGGTGACCGATCAGGGACTGATCAATAGCTGAAAACTAAGCTATCTGAACTGATTTCTGCCGAAACTTTTCTTCTCTTCAATCAATACTACATTTGACATCAAACTAACTCCTTGTTCTCATCTTCACATTCAGAAAACTCATCCAACACTTGACTTCCACTTGATGTTTTTCTTTCCTTTATCTTTTCTTTTCTTTTGTTTTTTTTCAGCTGCTCTGTCTTTTTTTTTTCTATTTTTCTGCAGCTAAGATTTTGTTTCTGTTTTTCTTTCTCTGAATGAGTTTCAGATTTCTTCCTAACTGAAAAGATCATTCATTGACTGCTCAAGCATCAACTGTTGGATCGAGAGAAAACGATAGAGGGGGGGGGGTGAATATCGTAAATCGTTTCAGATTTAGAGAGAGAATGCACAACGGAAAATTAACACGAAAACCAAACACGAACACAAGCGATTTTACTTGGTTCGGAGTCGCGGTCGGCTTCTACTCCAAGGCCCACGGTCTTTGACCGTTTACTGCGGGCAATACTATAATCGCACAAAATCTTACAAACAGTTGTACAGAAGTAAGTGCAGTAAGAATACAATTAAGAATTGACTCTTCGTTACCGACGCCTGGTGTAGATCGTTCTTCGGTGCGTAGGGTCGTCGTCGGCACTAGAATCTCGAGATAGAGGATTTCTGGAGTAGAGCGCCTAAGTTGAAGAGCGTATTGGCGTTGGAAAACTTGTTGTTTCAAGCCTTGGGGTCGAGGGGCTATTTATAGCCTCCTGGGGCACCCTGAACGTTGGGGGCGCACCCCCCACGTGTTAGCCGATCCGAATAAATCTCGGTCATCCCTTATCCCACTTGAATAGGGCTGAGTGTTGACTGGGGGCGCCCGGGACGCAGGGGGCGCCCGGGTTGACTCGGTCCGCTGGCTTCTCGCTGGCTTGACTCTATCCGCTTCGTTGGCTTGAGCCCGGGGCGCCCGAGGCATCTGGGGTGCCCGGGAGCACGGGGGCGCCTGGGAGCATGGGGGTGCCCCCCAGTGAGCTTCCGAAGCGTTCTCTTGCTTTACTTGTTCTGCCTTGACCTTGGGGGCGCCCGGGACCTCCGGGGCGCCCTACTCAGCTGCTGCCTCTCTCCCTTAAAGCGTTCTGAGCTGCAGAGACTCGTTCCTTTGGTCCTGCATCCAGGGTTAGTTGCAAATACAATAAAACAAGAATATGTTATGATTATACAGCCTTAGCTGTCTTGGTTCTGACTTTGAGTCTCTATAATGGAACCCTAGGACGAACCGACGCCTACTGTTCCCTCGACGGGGAACGCGTCCTCACCTACTCCTCTCAGGAGAATTTACCTGTTACTAACCGGCTCCTCCGGTTGGACTTTTGCCCAGCAGTCCTTCGCCAAGTGCCCAGCTGTCCTTCGCCAGGTCTTCAGTACCAAGTAGTCCTTCGCCTGGTGCCTAGCAGTCCTTCGCTAGGGCTTTGTATCCTGGCATTCCTTTGCCAGGTGCATAGCAGTCCTTCGCTAGGGCTTTGTATCCTGGCATTCCTTCGCCAGGTGCCTAGCAGTCCTTCGCTAGGGCTTTGTATCCTAGCATTCCTTCGCCAGGTGCCTAGCAGTCCTTCGCTAGGACTTTGTTTCCTGGCAGTCCTTCGCCAGGTGCCTAGCAGCCCTTCGCTAATAATAAAATAATAAAAAAAATTATGACTAATTTTTGAAAATGTTAATTTTATCAATTCTGATTACTAACGAAAAATTAAGAATTCAATGTTTGAAAAAATTTGCTTGAATTAAGGTAGCACGAATTTTGAGAAAAAATATTAAAATAAAAAAAGGTTTATGACAAATTTTTAAAATTGATCGTTTTATCAATTTTGACTTATAGTGAAAAAATAAGAATTCAAAATTGAAAAAGGCGTAAGAATATTTTAAACCCACCTACAGATATTATTTATTTGAAAAAAAAGCGAAAAAGATCGAGTGGTGTTGCACCAATCTCGATTAACAAGAAAGAAAAGAAATTAAAAATTATTTAAAAAAAAACCGAAAATACTCTCAAATTGGTGGTTGCACCAAATTTGAGCTTCCCCGCTCTGATACCACTTGTTGGATCGAGAGAAAATGATAGAGGGGGGGGTGAATATCGTAAATCGTTTCGGATTTAGAGAGAGAATGCACAGTGGAAAATTAACACGAAAACCAAACACGAACACAAGCGATTTTACTTGGTTCGGAGTCGCGGTCGGCTCCTACTCCAAGGCCCACGGTCCTTGACCGTTTACTGCGGGCAATACTATAATCGCGCAAAATCTTACAAACAGTTGTACAGAGGTAAGTGCAGTAAGAATACAATTAAGAATTGACTCTTCGTTACCGACGCCCGGTGTAGATCGTTCTTTGGTGCGTAGGGTCGTCGTCGGCGCTAGAATCTCGAGATGGAGGATTTCTGGAGCAGAGCGCCTGAGTTGAAGAGCGTATTGGCGTTGGAAAACTTGTTGTTTCAAGCCTTGGGGTCGAGGGGCTATTTATAGCTTCCTGGGGCGCCCTGAACGTTGGGGGCGCCCCCCCACGTGTCAGCCGATCCGATAAATCTCGGTCAGCCCTTATCCTACTTGAATAGGGCTGAGAATTGACTGGGGGCGCCCCCAGTGAGCTTCCGAAGCGTTCTCTTGCTTTACTTGTTTTGCCTTGACCTTGGGGGCGCCCGGGACCTCCGGGGCGCCCTACTCAGCTGCTGTCTCTCTCCCTTGAGGCGTTCTGAGCTGCAAAGACTCGTTCCTTTGGTCCTGCATCCAGGGTTAGTTGCAAATACAATAAAACAAGAATATGTTATGATTATACATCCTTAGCTGTCTTGGTTCTGACTTTGAGTCTCCATAATGGAACCCTAGGTCGAACCGACGCCTACTGTTCCCTCGACGGGGAACGCGTCCTCACCTACTCCTCTCAGGAGAATTTACCTGTTGCCAACCGGCTCCTCCGGTTGGACTTTTGCCCAGCAGTCCTTCTCCAGGTGCCCAGCTGTCCTTCGCCAGGTCTTCAGTACCAAGCAGTCCTTCGCTAGGGTTTTGTATCCTGGCAGTCCTTCGCTAGGTGCCTAGCAGCCCTTCGCTAGGACTTCTTTCTGCACACTCAAGTAACTTTATTAGATCACTAATAAACTTAACTTTGAATCCTTTGCCAATATCAAAATAAGGTTCGATATGGTGCTTCCTGCACCAACATCAACAAAATCCTCTTTAACTCTTTCTAATAGATTTGGCTGGTAAACTAAATCCTTGTTCTCCTCAATTGCTTGATCTTTTTTTTTTCTGTATCACATAAAATTAGAGAACTCAAGGTTTCATTTGGAACTAGACTTGGCACAATTACTTGTAGGTTGCTCCACTTAATCCTCAATATTTGCTCCACTTAATCCTCAATATTTGGTAGAACTTTTGTTCGTCTCAGGCAAAGTTACATCAAGAACATTAAAGTACCTAAGTCCAATGAAAATATTATGATGAACATGAAGATTAGGGAAGAAAAATGGAATATAGAGTAGATCAATAACAAAATTACAAAAATGATATGAGAAAGGAAACAAAGTGATTCACCTCTATAAATGTGTTCCAATCATAGAAATATAGTTTTGAAAGAACCTAAGCAAGTTCTAGAGTACAATCACATGTGTGTATCACAAAAATTTGGCCAATTCCTCACTTGGTAAAAAGAATTCATCTCAAGTCATCAATTTAGAATCCATAACTAAGTAGTATTCAAACATCCAAGAATTTTCATCCATTGGCTCAAATCCTAAGTTTTAACAACCAAATTTAATTCGCCTTCAAAGGACTCTAAAATGATATAAAGAAAACCTAGATGGATACCTTTATTCCTAGCCATACAAGTAATAAAATGCCAAGAAGAACATGGTATCTACAATGACTTTTATTCATTCTACTCTACTCAAGCATTTATTTGCAAGCGCACTCATTTTAAAAGAAAATTACTGCTTGAAAACATGAAAGTGATATTTACAATCAAGTAAAAGTGTGAGAAGAAACAACTCCCCTTCAAATTGGGTAAAGAGCGCGGAGCATCCATCTTGGGAGAACTATCCTCGTGTGATCAGTCTCATATTGTGCTTTCTCCCTTATTATCTTCGCATAAGTACGTTCCGGTGGTCGGAGACGATTAAGGTTCAGAATCCATTCTTGGGGTAAATAGTTAAAATTCAAAGTAAACTCAACCCCGCCCACTGCATGCTCTTTAGAAGTCCTTCCGGGAGGTTGTAGGCTGTTAAGTTTGAGTACCCATTTTAGAAGCCTACGGAATCCTGCAAAACCATATAAAGAAAATACCTCCCGTACGCATACAGGGTAAGAAAGGAATGAAATATAAACAACCTCTACATAAAATGTATCCAGATATGCATCACATCCAATAAAATCCATCTTAGGTACTTCTATGAAATTTTCACAGACAATTTCAGCATAGGGTATATTAAGAAATTTATTACATCCAACAAAATCAATTTTAGGCACCTCTAAAATTTTTTCACAAACAGTCTCTACATAAAGTATATCAAGACATGCATCACAACCAATGAAATCAACACTAGGTACCTCTATGGAATTTTCACAATTAATTTCTACAAAAGATGTATCAAGAAATGTATCACATTCAACAAATTCAACCCTAGGTACCTCTATGAAGTTTTCACAATTAGTATCTACACAAGATGTGTCCAGAATTGAATCACAGCCAATAAAATCAATCCTAGGTGCCTCTATGAGTTCTTCTAAAAAAATTGAAGAAATACTTACCTGATCATGCTGAAGAATACTTGGAGGTTCTACAAGAGTACATGTATCCATAGCCTCCTCTGGGTCAAGTAAAGGCTCCATCTCAAGCTCAGGTTCTGGTGGACATTCAATTAACTCAAGTGATTCTTGGGTTCTTGCTTCCACCATGCAAGTCTCTACACTTTCTGGCTTATCATCTGAATCTTCTAATGTATCAATCAATGTTGGTGGTCCTTGGGGCTCAATGCAATCCCCTACACCTGTAGAATCATCTGTAGCGCATGCTTCATCAACAATATCTACAACAACCATATTAGAAAAATTAGGATCAAAATCAACTATGTCATCACAAAATAAAAGTCTAGAAGGATCACAAAATAAGAGACTAGAAGGGTCCTGTAGAGCTTCAGAATCAAATTCAAGGCTGTCACAAGCTTTACTATCAATCTCCTCCACTGCCTCTATAGATAATGGCTGTCCAATAGGTATGGGTGGTCCCTGGGGCTCAGTACAATCCCCTACACTCTCACACCTATCCTCTGAATCTCCTGACATCTCGATCAATATAGGTGATCCCTGGGGCTCAGTGCAATCCCCTACACCTATAGAATCATCTCCAACTAGAAGTGAATCAGATACAACCTCCAACTCAGCTGCCTCTGTAGCAAATGACTCCTCAGCCTCCTCTGAGCTTAAACATCCTCTCTGAATATCAAATGAAACTCTATCATCAAATAACTCTGCCTCAACAACCTCATCTGAAATACCCATGCTAATGGTAGAAAAATCCTCTATAGGGTACTGTAAGAAGTGTAGAGAGACTTTTGGTTCTTCCTCTTGAGCTGAAAATTTTGAAAATGAACTCTGTACAGGAATTTCAGGAGGAATACATGCTGTAGGTGCCCTAATTTTTTTGATTTCTTCTTCTTCTTCCACCAAAATTGCAAAATCAACTGAAGAAGGACTTAGGCTTGCACTAGTATCACCTTGAACTGATATAGAATCAACTTCGGGGCAAGGTAATTGTCCTGATCCTTGGGTTTGCATTTGTTCCATTCCTCTAACCATTTACTCAAGGCGTCTTTCAAAGTCTTTAAGAGTAGAATCATATTCTTGTTGTTGTGAACTTTTCTGTTGTATGATTTGTTCCATAATTTCCCCAAGCCTTTGTTGTTGAGCCTCAAGCTCACTGGAATCCTCAAAATCTCCTTGATTGGTGTGAAACTCCTGTTGGTCTTGGAATGTAGCATAAGGTTGCTCAAAATCATGATTAGGCTGTGAATTCTAAAAATAGGGCTGTTGGGGCTGATCAAATTATTGATTTGGCTGCTGAAATTGCTAAAAATTGGGTTGGATACTTGGTTGGGATTGCTGAAAATTGTAGCTCTGAAAATTCTGAGTTTGAGGTTGAAATTGTTGTGGTGAGGGCTGAAATTGTGGAGGTTGAAAACTCTAATTGCATGGTTGAAAACTTTGCTGATTATAATTGTAACTTTGCTGAAAATTTTGAAATTATGGTTGAAATTGCTGCTGTGGCTGATTGAAAGGCTGGTTTTGTTGAAAATTCGAATAGGACTACTGAAATGCTTGAGAATGCTGCTGGAAACTCTGAATAGGCTGCTGAAATTGTGGGAAAGGCTGACTTGGTTGAAACTCTTGCTGGAAATGTTGAAGTTGGGGTTGAAATTGATAAGTTGGTTGCTGACAATCTTGATAAGGCTGGAATGGTTGAAAATTTTGCTGAAAATTCTGGAATTGAGAATAGGGCTGCTGAAAGTTCTGAAAATTCTGATATCCTGCCATGGAACTGCTTGAATGAGTAGAAAAATTTTCAATAGCTTCTCAAACTCTTAAGATCACCACCTGCAGTCCTGGCCACAAACAAACAAAAATAACAGCAAATGTATACCAAAAAGAATAAGCAAATGAGAATAGAATCAAAGCATATAAATATTAAACACAAGCTCAAATTAAACAAACTCAACTAGTGGTTCTCCGGCAACGGCGCCAAAAATTTGATATTGCCCAATACTAGTGTCTCGATGAGCACTCAAATTTAGATATTTATAAAACTGAAAACCCTTGGCTAACAAAGTTAAAATGCAGTAAAGGGGCCTCAGGTCGTATTTTTCCAAGGACTAGTTGAATGAATGTTTAACTCGAGCTTGAAGTTATTTGTCGTTTGATGTTTTGAATTTTCTAGATAAAATGAGGGTTTTTGGCAATAAGGAAATGACAATATGAAATAGATTGCACTTATCTAAAGCATGTAATGAACTAGGAAATTGCAAGAACTACTCTTAACCCATTGAAAGGAACTAAGCAATTCGACTTTAACAACTGAATTGAAATCAAAGAACTAATTGCAGGGAATAAATTGCAGAAAACTAATTTGCAAGATAATGAGAACTAAATCAAAACATTGTTGAATGACCTTGACTTGAAATGAAGTTAGAACAAACTAAGCAATGTGAAGTAAACAAGTGCTTGGAACAAAAACTATCCTAGATTAAAACATCAAATCAGTTCATATCCAAAACTTCCCTTCGCCGTCACACGAAGGTTGAGCTATGAACCCCCTAGCACAAAAACCACTGAAGGAGAACTCCCAAGATCAGTTCGCAATTGACTGGTGCATTCTGGTCTTCCTGATTAGTCACTGGACCGATCAGGTCTTCCTCTGATCGAACTGGACATCGATCAGATGAGTCTCTGATCGATCGTGGTGAACGATCAGAAGCTGAAATCACTACTCGATCTCTCCCATCTCGATTGACTGGATCATGATCGTTGCGTAGAAACCATCAGATGCTTTCGAGAACCCCTCTACAGCTTCGACAGCTCTCTGGACGACTGAAATCCGGCGATCGGCAATGGATCGATCGATGAAAACAGAGCCTCGGTGACACCCTCACCTAAGCTTCCGAAAACGCAATCGATTAGCAAAATCGAACTGGAAATCTTACCTCCGATGATATGAGGTTCTTGAAGACGAACAAATCTGATGGGCCGCACGATCAGATGAAGAACGATGAAGAAAAATGAAGAACTGGATGAACTCTACTCTACTGGCTGCGATGAAGACTCGGCGACGACGCGACGACCAGGATCTAGGGAGAAGAATTGCTTATATAGTTTGAAACGAACGGTTGAGATCATCTTTGCTGCATTTGACGGTCGGATCTACTCTGATCAAGCCCAAACCTTTCAGATCTTGATCCATGGTCCTGATTTACTCCTCCTCAGCTGGGATCTTCTAGATTTGCAACGGATGACTCAGATTGCTCAGATCTTTGAATGGACGGTTTAGGCTCCTCTTAAGCTCGATCCAACGACTGGATGATCTCTGATTGGGACCAAATCTTCAGATCATGATCTGTGGGCTAGATTAACTCTAACTTGGGCTCGGCTTGGTTAGAAGTTGACATATGACTCAGATCTAACCGTTTCTTGAATGGACGGCCCACATTGATCCACCTCTTGATTCCCTTGATCAAAGCCAATTCTGACTCAAGTTTGACTTAGTTTGATCTAGGTCCATGGTCAGTTGAAGCCTACAAAATGATATTCAAATTTAATGCCCAAAATATCTCAAATATAGAAAAAATTGAATCAAAAGCCAAAATAGAGGAAATACATGAAACCTAATATAAATGCAAACATAAGCATATAAAAATGGATTAAAACATAGATTTGAGAGCCTAAATTGATCAACAAAATTGTAGTTATCACTGCCCATGCTCATTGGCTATCACCTGACCCGGTCCGCGGCACTTAGACACGTCGATCGGCGCTCGAGGTACGGGCTATCTCCCTATATCATCATATCCAGGGTACGACCCTGCAAACGGGGTTCGGCACGCCTTACTCACCGCTGACACTTCTCACGGTCAGACTGTAACGACCCAGCCCATTTGGCGGTCTCGAACGTCGACCGTCGACCGTGCCGTTACCAATACTAGGTCTTCCCACTCCTGGGCGTGGATTTTTGCCTTCCCAGGATTCGAACTCTAGACCCAGGCTTAAATCTAGTTCTTTGTGAATCCTGAATACCAACTGAGCTATAGCTCAATTGGTATTCAGGATTCACAAAGAACTAGATTTAAGCCTGGGTCTAGAGTTCGAATCCTGGGAAGACAAAAATCCATGCCCAGGAGTGGGAAGACCTAGTATTGGTAACGGCACGGTCGACGGTCGACGGTCGAGACCGCCAAATGGGCCGGGTCGTTACAATAAAAAGGCGCCTTTTTATTGTAACGACCCGGCCCATTTGGCGGTCTCGACCGTCGACCGTCGACCGTGCCGTTACTAATACTAGGTCTTCCCACTCCTGGGCGTGGATTTTTGCCTTCCCAGGATCTGAACTCTAGACCCAGGCTTAAATCTAGTTCTTTGTGAATCCTGAATACCAATTGAGCTAATTTCCCATATGAAATATTATGAATTCATGAATATGAAATATTATGGAATTCATGAAATATTATCATGAAATATTATGAAACATTATGAATTCATGAATATGAAATATTATGGAATTCATGAAATATTATCATGAAATATTATGAAATATTATGAATTCATGGAATATTATTATCATTATGAAATTTCATGATGGGCTTGGCTTAATGGGCTTTGATATGGATTAGTGCAAAATGTGATAAAAAGAAAAGGTAGAAAGGAGGAAGCAAGGATTGAACTTTGAACCTCCTAGTTGCACTAATCATGTCATAACCAACACACCAAGCCATATTTCATGTAGAGGGAATAAGAAACATGCTTGTTAAAAGCTAGGGAAGTGAAGAGACATGTCTCTTCATGAGAAAAGTATAAATAAGGGAAAGAGAAGTTGGAATAACTTCCTCTTCTTCTTCCTCACTCTCATCACCGAAAACCTCAAGCCCCTTCTCCCTTTTCATTTTCGAAAAAAAACACAACCCTAGGGTTCTAACCCTAGGGAATTGGAAGGAGGAAGAACTCTACAAGGATCTTGCCCTCTACTAGGGCCAAGGGTTCTATAGAAGTGCTAGGAAGGAGAACACTCACCTTCCTTCAACCAAGGGCACCTTAAGATTTTAGAGAAGGAGAAATTCAAGCGAAAGGATGTAAGTATCCCCTCGCCTGCAGTGTAATAGTTGTGGTGTGATTATTCTCCTTGATTGTTTCAAAAATGGGGACTTTTTCCCCTTTGCAAGTTTCGGCCACCCCCTTAGGGGAAGGCCTTGGTTCTTTTCTTGATACATGAGAAGACCTTTGAGACTTAGAGTATATATGTATATTGATTTTCTTCATGATGGTATGAACAAAAAGGAAGAAAAACTAGGGTTACACCCCTTGTAAGTTTCGGCCACCCCCTTAGGGGAAGGCCTTGGTTCCTTTTGTTACATGAGTAGACCCTTGGAACTTAGGGTATATGTATATGTGGTTTATTCAAAATGTTGTAAACAAAACCTAGGGTTATACCCTTGTGTAGGTTTCGGCCAACACCCAAGAGGAGACCTTGGTTACCCCTTGATGCATGTGAAGACCCCTTGGAACTTAGGGTATACCTATATGTTGTGTCCCTTCATTTTGTGATAACAAAAACTAGGGTTTAGAGCTTGGATGGGTTTCGGCCAAGGCCTAGAAAAAGGGTTAGTGAGGGTTGAATTATCCTAAAATATATCCATGTTTAATGTATTGTAAGATAGTGTATACAAGGTGTTTGTATGAATGTCTGTGTGAATATTTAGTTCAAACCCTAATTTTCCCCTACCCTTGAGTTTCGGCCAACCCTAGAAGGACTAGGGTCTAGGGTTGCATAATTATCTCATGATGTGCTTTATGTTTAATAAGTTGCATGAATAGTATGTGAAGGTTAAACTACCCTACGGGACATGATTATGTTTAGTAAGATAATATGTATATGCATGTATGAAATATGATGTATGTATGAACATGTATGAAATATGATGTATGTATGAACATATATGAAATATGATGTATGTATGAACATGTATGAAATATGATGTATGTATGAACATGTGTGGAATATGATGTATGTATGAACATGCATGAAATATGATGTATGTATGAGCATGCCTTATAGCCCATGGGGCACACTTATGAAATTGCATGTGATATGTTAAAATGCTTAAATGGATACTCTACTAAGTATATGATCAAGAGCACTCCTTATGTTGTGTGGTGTGTCCCTCCGGGATCATGAGCACCCTTGAAGAGTGGTGTGTCCTGTAAGAGTGATTTGGAGTACTCCTTAGCATATATGTAAAAGCATGATAAGTATTTTACTTTTGAAGTTGTGTACCCGACTCGTAAGGGGGTCGTTAAACAAATCCGGGGTGCATGTTAACGTAAGGTCATGGCTCCGGTAGGACGGAAGGGTCCTGCTCTAATTAATTGGTGGCTCGCTACCCCAATTCATTAGGGAACGCGCAATAGTTCCGCGCGATATGTGGTACACAACAGTGCCCAATATGATATGGATGTATTTTTAAGTAATACCATTATGGAATTGTTTTGAAAACATTCATTGAAAGCATTTATTATATGTGAAGAATATGCTTAAGGTACTTGATACTGCATGCTTAGAAACTTGGATGTTTAGTATGCTTTGATGAACTCATGCTTATGATTTATTATGTGTACATGTTATGTTCTTTCGTATGGATTTTGCGAGTAGGACAGGATCCTTACTAAGCATTTGTGCTTACTAGTTTATGTGTTGTCTTATGTTGCAGATAAGGGTAAGGAACACTTAAACTAAAGGAAGAGTCAGGAGGCTGAAGATGTGTGGGGTGGTGGCTCGGGAAGAAAGACTTCTATATCTACATATTTATGCTTATGTTATGCTCCTTGACAATGAATGATAGTGATTAGGATCTATATTGCATGACGATTATAATACTTGGAGTTTTCATATACTTGATTTTATTGGATTATATTATGGTTTGAAATAAAATGTGAACCTCTCATGTTATGGAATAACTTTTGATTAAAATATTTCAAATGATGTTCTAGCAATTCAAGCATGACATTTGTTTGACATGTATAGGCAAGCATGCTTAGCACTTAGTCCTTGCATTGTTTGTTTTAAATTTTATGCTAGAAGATAGAGGAAAAAAAAATATATATGATTAATTGTTACGTAACCCCGCCCCGAGGGTAGATATAAGGGTGGGCGTTACACAGACTGCCCATCCAGTACCCTTGTACTGCTCGAGCACCCCGCGCCATGCCGCGCCACTCCTAAGTGCTCCCTACGAGCTGACAGTTATCATATTATTGTCTCATCAGTACGGATAAGGGTTGTCAGCTCCCTCGGCTATATAAACTCCTTACTCCCCCTACCGCAGGTATGAGCGCGCAAGCTTTCTTATCTCTTGCCTCGTTTCAATTCAGTTCCGCTATTATGCCTGCGGATCCTTGTTGGGACCGATTGGCGAGCTAGAGGGGGGGTGATTAGCTCCGATTTGCTTCGTGATGATTTGTCGCGGCGGAAGACTTCAAGCAAACGCTAACACAAGGATTTACTTGGTATCCACCCCGGTCGGGTGACTAATCCAAGGATCCACTCTCCTCACACTCTCATACACTATGAAAGTCTCCTTCTTGAGGTGGAGAAACCTCTTACAAGCTTTCACAAAGATACAACAAGAGACAAAGCAAATACAAAAGAAATCTCACAAGATTTACAATAAATAAGCTCACACTTTGCTTTTCTTGTTATCTTCAAGCTTGTGATCGCCTCTAGAACTTTGGAAGTGCAGCAACACTAAGCCCCAAAGCTTCTCTTGAAAATGGCGTGGAAGAAGGAAGAAGAGCTACGGCCAAAACCTGCGCGAAAGACCTTATACCCGTCGCCTAGGGTTTGGTAATCGATTACCCAATCGATTACCACGTCACACTTAGCCGTTCAACGGCTAGTTTTCGAACCGTAATCGATTAGCCAATCGATTACCATTGCCCTGAATCGATTACCCAATCGATTCAGAGCCTCTCTGTTCTCTCGCGCAAACCGCCCTAATCGATTAGCCAATCGATTACCGATACCCTGAATCGATTACCCAATCGATTCAGGACCCTTCTGTCCTCTCGCGAAAACCGCTCTAATTGATCACCTGATCGATTGGCCCAATCGATTGCCCAATCGATTGAGTCCATCCTAACTTGTTCCCACAAGTCTAGGATCCCCTACCAAGTGTCCGGTCAACCCCGTTGACCGACCTGGATTTGTACTGCCTAGCTCCCAGCTCGGACTTGACCTGGTTCCCAACCAGATTCGCCTAACCCTCGAGTTAGGTCTAGTCTCTCGGTAGACTTCCACCTTGCCAGCATGCGATCTCCCCGATCCATCTGGACCTCACCTAGTCCCACTAGGTGTGCCTAGTCCCACTAGGTCTTTTCCCGTGCCAGCGTACGATCTCCCCGATCTACCTGGACTTCACCTAGTCCCACTAGGTGTGCCATGCCAGCGTACGATCTTCCCGATCTACCTGGACTTCACCTAGTCCCACTAGGTGTGCCTAGTCCCACTAGGTCTTTTACCATGCCAGCGTACGATCTCCCCGATCTACTTGGACTTCACCTAGTCCCACTAGGTTTGCCTAGTCCCACTAGGTCTTTTGCCAGTCAAGCCTCCAGTCAACCTTGACCCACTTGACTCACACATCATGACCACTCAAACATCATTATCAAACATCGAAACATACGACCTCGAGCTCACCCGAGCTTAGTCAACCTAGGTCAACCCTGACCTAACCAAGATTGCACCAACAATCTCCCCCTTTTTGATGTTTGACAATATGTTTGAGAAAGACTAATCCCTATTAGCCTTTCAATTTTCTCCCCCTTTGACACACATCAACCACTCTCCCTGAGAGTCTATATGGTCAAAGATATACCCAATGAAAATCCCATACTTTTCATTGAACCTATGCTCAACCTTGAGCACACATGAAGATTCCTAATCTCCATTCATTCAATTATTCCAAAAAAAATCAACCACATGTTGTTAAGGAAGACCTCCCCCTCAAAACATGCTCTAAACCTCTATCATTGCACCAACAATGTTTTTGAGTTCCTAAATCTTTAGGAGAACTCAACGTGAGGTTATTGGGATTTTGGGATTCGAAACTTGAATCAAAATCTCTCCTTAACCCTTAAATGGTCACCCAACCATTTTCCTTTTTGATTTCACAATGAAATTTACCTAAATATACTTATAAAAGTATTTCAAAGGGGTTAGGGATTTGGTAGGTTACAAAAAATGGGTTAACAGACTGAAACTAGACAGTTTCAGACTTACCAATCGATTGGTGTTGGGAACCAATCGATTACGACCTACCTTAATCGATCAGCCGATCGATTACGGATACCTGTAATCGATCACCGGATCGACTACCCGAGCTTCTGTGCTCGTAAAAGGATCGACCAATCGATTGACCAATCGATTGGCTATGGTCCCAATCGATCACCTGATCGATTGGGAGTTTCTGAAATCTGAAAACAATTTCAGATCCGAAATTCAGAAACCCCTAAATAATTCTACAAAATTCGAAAAATTTTAAAATTTTGTGTAGACATTATTTATACCATATACTATCATGGAAAAATAATTTTCTATGAAAATAACCTCGATTTTCAAAGATTGACACAAAATTGGAAACCATTGAAATATCTCAATGTTTTACTCTATTTTGTATCCAATTCATCAATGATGAGTGCTATCAAAAGATAGTCTTCACCAAGGTTTTCCAAGATAGTTGTAAAATGTTTTTCAAAAATAATATCCAACCATGTTCCTTGGGCTAAGTGTACATGACTTGTACATTAGCTTTCCCAATGATTGGAGTTCATTGAACTTCATGTTTTGATGATACTAAAAACTCAATAAGATGAAGATAAATTAACACCTTGAGTTTTGTTCATCTACCTAACATCTCACTTGTTCTAATGTGTCTCAAAAACACTCACAAGTCACCTTATAGTCTTAGTGAGATGTGAAAGTCATGTTCTCCCTAATCTTAGGGTTCATACATTTCTACCTAGGCATTATAAACCTTGATCATCCACCTAGGATGCCAATTAATGCCAATGTCCTTAATTTCAATTAAAATTGACTAAATGCATGATTATGACTATGACATGCATCATATTAGGTTTTTCAAAAGAAATTATAGCTAAATGATGCATGAATGACATGACATGTAATATTTTCATAATAAAATATGAGATATGGATTATGATGTCATGGCATGTGATAGGGCATCCAAAACATGGCATAATAGCAAAAAGGAAAATACCTAGATTTCCTATCTAAGTATCAATAACTCATCGCTAAGCCATTGATAATTCTATTTTTGCCCCTATTTTCCAAGATAATGCCAAAACTCCCCAACTTGGCATATCTTTGGATTCTAACCTAGTTGTGCCAACTTTATCAAGTTTAATCCTCCAAAAATATAGTTTGGCACAAATTTACTCCTCCTAGAGTAAATAAATGAATCCTTCATTTTCAAGGATGATAACTCCTTGAAAATGTCCCAAAGTGTCAACTTCATCAAGGTTGGGTTAACTACCCTTCCCATTAGAGTTGACACTCCCTAGACCTATCTAGGGTGTGGCGAACACACTCTTAGGAACCCAAAATCTATTGGTGCTCCTTGGGTGTTCTAGGTATTCACTAGGAATTACTTCCCTTGATACCTTCCTAACGACTTTCTTAGGCTTCTCCGAAGCCTTAGTCATGTTAGTCTTGTCTTGGTCAACTCTAGGGACGACTTCCCTTGTGGCCTTGACTTGACTTCTAGACCTAGATTGAGTTCCATATTGGTATGGAACTCTATGATAGGATGGACCGTCATCCTTAGTTTTAGGTTTGTATCCCAAACCTTTCTTGCTCCTAGAAGGTCCTTGACTTCCTAGATCTAGGTTTTGACCTTTTGATCCCTTTAATAGATTTTCTATTTTTCTAAGGGATTTTTCTAATTTATCAAGTTTTGACCTCAAAACTTGATTTTCAATCATTACATCCTCAAGGCTTGGTTTTCTAATATAGCCTTGGTGATTGTTATTCTTAGCCTTGGATTGGGTAGGTCTACCTTTGGAATTCCTAATTTGTTTCCTATCCTTAGAGGTGGTAGTCCTAGCATGGAAAGCTCTATAGTTTTCCTTAGGTTTTACAAATCTCCTATTTTCATGATAATTGCATTAAAATGATAAAAATTTTCTTTAGTATGCATATT
>JAGFNQ010002001.1:0-147026 GCA_024364735.1 Boesenbergia rotunda | reverse complement strand
AAAAACGCCGAAGGAGTACCGCAAACCTACTCAGAATGGGACAACGCCCTAAAGCGCAAAATTGAAGCCGATGCAAAGGCGACCCAGACTCTCCAATGCGGATTGACAAAAGAGGACTGAATCGGGTAGGCCCCTTCAACAGTGCTAAGGAGTTGTAGGCAAAGCTGATCGAACTGCACGAAGGAACGTCAAACACCTAGATCAGTAAGAGGAATTTGCTCCTGAACAAACTCTACACTATCAAGATGGCCGACACTGAAACAGCAGCCCAACTCCACGCACACATACAAGAATTGATGAACGGTCTTCACACTATAGGTCACAAGGTCGAAAACCGTGACCTAATAAGGTATGCCCTAAATGCTTTCCCTAGAAATACCTTGTGGGCATCTATGGTAGATGCATACAAGGTTTCAAGGGATCTCTCTAAAATTAAATTAGATGAATTTTTTCTGAGTTAGAACTTCATGAACAGACTAACTGCAATATGGCCGAGAAAGGAATTGCCTTTGTTGCAGGAAAAATTGGAAGATCGACAAAGAAGAAACCTCAACCTGAACCCGAGTCTAACTCAGACTCAGACGCAGAAGACGAAGAAGGAGATCAATCTGAGCTGGTCCGACTGGCCCGAAGCTACTATAAAAAATTGAAAAACCAAGTCAACACACGGAGGACAAGCCGAAGAAAGGACGAACCAGCTGAACCCGCGAATAACAAAAACAAGCCCAACGTAACCTGCTACGAGTGCAAGAAGAAGGGCCACTACAAGACGGAGTGTCCAAACCTAAAGGAGAACAAAAAGACAAGAAGAAAGAAAGCACTCCAAGCAACCTGGGACGAATCTTCATCAGAAGAAGAAGAAGAAGAACCCCAGTCAAACCTACTAGCGCTGACCGCTTCAGAAGAAGTCGAGACCGAGTCAGAGTCAGAAAAGGACGACGGCAGACTAACCTTTTCAGAAGACGGCGAAATCAAGGTAAGCGGTTTCAATAAAAGTCAATTGAACGAACTTATTTCCTATCTTTCTCGAGATTTGGCGAAAGCCAAACTCCGAGTCGAATCCTCCGACAGGAAGTAAAACTCCTGAAAGAGGGAGCTGACTCTAAATCCTTAGCCGAGAAAGTTCAAGAAGGAACTCCTACTCAAGTTGAAAAACTTGAGAAAGAGAACTCCTCCCTGAAAACTCAGGTTAAGGATCTTAGAGCGGCCTTAGAACGATTCACTTCTGGTTCCAAGGGTCTTGACATGATTCTTGGAAAACAGAAGTCCGTTCTAAATCGATCCGGACTTGGCTATAGAACCAAATCCCGACAAAGATCTTACTTTGCTGTACTGAATCAGTCCAGAAGTAAAGTTCAGGCATGGGTACCTAAACTGTGTCTGAACAAACCAACTGGATCAAATCAGTATTAGATCCCCAAGGACAAGATTCACATCTTGCCTAATTATTATCGTGGCTATAGTCCAGGGGGAGCCAAATTAAATACTATTTTTATTGTTAAATAGAATTTAATTTTTGCAATTTGCCTGATTGTTTGTTTATTTAAACTTATGCAATTTACCATGCTTAGACTTAGGTTAGTATAAGGACAGAACAAACTTAACTGAAACATGAAAACATAGTATTGGGTGGTGGTGAGATGATAGTACGTTAGGGAAACCAATTCTAATAAGATCAAGTTCACTTGGTCTCTTTAGACTGGTGAAACTAGCCGAAGCTACCGATCCAAAATCCAAACTAGTTAGACCAGAACTTTTTCAAAGATTAATTTTGAAAATGAAACTTCATTAAACGGCTTTGTCAAGGAAAGGGTTGATGATCCAATAAGGCTACGGCCAAAGAAGGCCTAGTGCCTCGCCAAGACCTGGAAGCCAATTTTTGAATTTCAAATTCAAATTACTTTTTGTAAAATTCAAATCTAACATAATTTTCAGTTAAGTATAGATTCAAACATCTCCTTTCAAAATAAATTGAAATGTTTTCAAAAATTAATTAAGATTTTCAAAATAAATCATGGTTTTCAAAAATTCTTTTATCAAAACCTGTCTCACGAAACCTATAAGGCTAACGTGATTGAAAACCCTAGATTGGGTGAGACAGTAAGAATAAACTCAATTATAATTACTTTAATACCTATATTGTAGTCAAATTGGTCAAACCATGGTCAACATAGTCAAAACATGGTCAACATAGTCAAAACATGGTCAACATAGTCAAACCATGGTCAAAGCAGTCAAACCATAGCCAAACCATGGTCAAACCGATTAAACCATGGTCAAAACACAAAATTTGTCTCTTCGCTACAGTCCCGGGCGCCCGTGACTCCTCGGGCGCCCCACCCAACCTTTTTCTTTCTCCCTAGGCAAAAAGCTGATTTGCCCTTGACCAGGGCGCCCGGAACCATGCGGGCGCCCCCATCGCACTCAATGCAGCAAAAACTGCAAAAGCAGCCTGACGAGGGCGCCCGGGCTGTCCCGGGCGCCCCCAACCAGCCAAAATCACTGCCTTTGGCAATAAGCACTGACCAGGCCGCCCGAAAGCTCCTGGGCGCCCCCGTTGATCTGCCTATATAAGGCACCCGAATTCCCCTCTCTTCCCACACTAAACTCAACTTCCTTCTTCACTTCTTTGCCTCCAAGGAGATCTTGCAAGTCCTCATCCTCAACCATGCCTCCCCGAGCTGCCCGGTATAAATTTTATTTATCTTTTGCATTTAAATTTATTTTTAATGCAATATCTTCATGCTTCCTTTAATTTCCTTAACTTAGAAGACGCCGACCAAACCCGGCCAACCCCGGTGCCGAACCAAGTCCGGACCCTAGATTCCCTACCCTAGACTTATGCAATAAGTTTGCTCAAACCATTTACAAGCCTATTAAAACAAGTTATCTTAATAGGCACTTCTTTACCCAATCATGCCCCGTAGCCATGAATATTATCAACTTCTATCAATTAGATAATCTTGTCTTCTGCACTCATACCATTAATGAATCCTTATGTGCAGAATTCTACAATAACATAATTCGACAAGATAATCTCATGTTTCACACTACTGTCCAAGGGATACCTCTGTCTATCACCCCTACTTTGTTGAACCGATTCCTTGGACTACGACCCTCTCAGTCCACATTTTGCTGCTATCCACCTAGGAATCCTCCATTTGACCCTCCCTACTCTCACATTACCTTAGACACCATCCACTCCTATTTCTATAGGGAAGCACTCCCGCAAATAGACGTTTCCAAGCCGTTGAACTTCAGGCACAGGACTATGCCCTGTATAGAGTCCTGGTCCGCTGTATCTTACCACTCTCCACTAGAGATCTCGGGACCATGCGACCCTTTCATGCTTTCCTTCTGTATGCCCTAGTCCATCACCTTGACATAGACATTGGACTACATATGTTTCATACTATTCTGCATGCGTCCAGTGTCACGACCCAGGGACGAGTGCACACCATTCTGCCACATCATCACATCCCTCCTTCATCACCACGGTCGTGACATTACCGTGGGTGAAATAACCGCTATGACTGACTTTGACGAAATAGGATTTAGGAACTTCTCGTTAGCGGGTCTAGAGGTATCGGCCACCGGGGTTCTTAGTTGGAGACGACAGCAGGCCGGGGCTCCAATCGACTCAGACGAGGAGGTCGACGTCGACGTTGGAGATTGCTGCAGCAGCCCGAGCACACATCGACGAGCCCGCTCCACCGACACTCTACCAGAGAGTGACACATTTAGAGACACAGGTTCAGAGTCTCCGAGAGGAGGTCGAGGCCTATCATATCGAGCAGATGGACGCTCGTAGAGCCGATCGAGAAGTGGCTGATGCACGATTCATTGAAATGATGGCACGATTCGATTCATGGCAGCCTGGCCCATCTGATCATCCCGGTCCCTCGTCCTAGATTTGCTTAGTATTGTACCAGTACCTATTTGACTGCCCCTACTCAGTAGGGTTGACTTATGTTTGACTGTATGACTGTGTTGACTATTCTATGTTGACTAGCTTATGAGTACTGGTTTCTTGTCTATTCAGCAGTTAGGATTGTGCTCTGTAGAATAGATTAACTCTACTGTTGATTTTTTACTGCTTTACTTGATTTAAAAATCAGTTTCTAAAAATAGAATTTTGAAAAACTGTTTTACTTAATTTCAAAATCAGTTTGTTTTAAATTTTTTTTTTCGACTTAGTTTTATTTCAAAACTACCCCTTTCAAAACTAGGGCTTTTTCGCAAATGGACTTAGCTTAGGCCCTAACCCTAGAACTGCATGCACCTATAGATTTAGAAGCCAGCATCTCACAAGCACTTTAGGGTACTTTGATTGATAACCTAGAAAGGGTTGAGATGCTTAGGTCTTTGCCTTAATTCAAGATGCTTTAAGTCAGTGCATCTGCAGTAATTGGGGCACTAAATACAACTGATACAGCAATCAAGTTAAGTGTCAAGTTTAGAAAATCTAACTTGAACAGAAACACTTAACTTGACTAACTCTAGCGAAAACTACTGCTTATAACAGTTAGTAAGTGGCTAAATGGGTTAGACAGGTCCCTGAGAAAATTAACTGATTTGGTCTAAGTCTTGGTTCAGTATAGCAAAATCAATTTTTTAAAGTCATTTCTTTTATGTAAATTAATTTCTGCAATATCTATCTGTTTTTGATATATGGCAAAGGGGGAGAGATAGAAAGGAGAGAGTTCAAATTTTTCAAATTTGTTTTCAAACTCTCAAAATCTTTTTTCAAAAAAAGTTAGCTACTTTTCAAAGCTTTTCAAAACCTTTCTAGAAGTACTAGACTTTTATAAGTACTTTAAGCTTAAGTTTTTTAAAACTTTTATAAGTACTTTAAGCTTAAGTTTTTCAAAGTACTTTAAGCTTAAGTTTTTCAAAACTTCCATAAGTACTTTAAACTTAAATTACTAAGTACTTAAATTATTTTAAAATTTACTAAGTACTTAAATTATTTCAAAAGCTTACTAAGTGCTTAAGTTTTTCAAATACTACTAAGTACTTAACTTAAAAGCTTTCAAACTTTTGAGTATTTCAAACTTAAGGCTTCAAAATTTTTGTTAAGTATTCTAAACTCATGCTTTCAAAAATTCCTCTATGTACTTTTAAAACTTAAGTTATCAAAATATTTCCTAAGTACCTAAACTTAAGTTTTCAAAGTACAAAATCATTCTAAGTAAAGTTTTTTATAAAAACTTAGAACCCCACGAAGTTTTGAAAAATCTAGGGGGAGATTCTCTCCAGGGGGAGGGAACAAATTTTTATGCTTTTTATTAAACTTAACTTTTTGAACTAGGGTTGCCATAAATCAAAAAGGGGGAGATTGTTGGTGCCGAAAGCACCAAAGTCAAACCTGTGTTTTGATAATGGCAACAGAGTTCAAAAGTTAAGTCTTACTTGTTATCTAACATGTCACTTGAGTGTGTAGAGTAAAAAGCCCTAGCGAAGGACTGCTAGGCACTGGCGAAGGAATGCCAAAGTGAAAAACCCTTGCGAAGGACAGCTAGGCACTGGCGAAGGAATGCCAGAATGAAAAGCCCTGGCGAAGGACTGCTAGGCGCCAGGCGAAGGACAGCTTGGGACTGAAGCCCTAGCGAAGGAATGCTAGGCACCGGGCGAAGGACAGCTCGACATCCAAGACCTGGCAACGGACCGTCAGGCAAAAGTCCAACCAGAGGAACGGTTGGCATCAGGTACACTCTCCCGAGAGGAGTAAGTGAGGACGCGTTCCCCGTCGAGGGAACAGTAGGCGTCGGTTCGACCTAGGGTTCCATTTTGGAGACCCAAAGTCAGAACCAAGACAGCTAAGGCTGTATTAAATAATAATTTATTGTTTTATTATGTTTTGGACTAACCCTGGATGCAGGACCGAAGGAACGTGTGTCTGCAGCTCAGAGAGCCTCAAAGGAATGAGGCAATAGCTGACCAGGGCGCCCGGAGTGTCCCGGGCGCCCCCAAGGTAAACACAAAACACAACAAAGCAAAGACAGCTTCGACAGTTCAACTCCCGGGCGCCCCCGTGCTCCCGGGCGCCTCCGCTGCTCCCGGGTGCCCCCTGCGCTGCGGGCGCCCCCAGTGCCAGCTACCGAAGCACACCCTCGCGAAGCCAAGCAGATGAAGCTTTGACCCGGTCAATGCGGGCGCCTCGAGCGCTCCGGGCGCCCCGGTCAAACCTAATCCCGAAGGTAAAAGGATCAAACGCTGACTGAGAAATTGGCGGATCAAATGCCACGTGGGGGGGGGGGCGCCCCCGACGTCCCGGGCGCCCCCAGGCCCTATATAAAGGGCCCTCGACCCCAAGCTTCGACCAGAACTTCAATCAACGCTTCCACGCTCTTCTTCTCTCGCGCCTCACTCCGGAAACTTCCCAACTCGAGCCGACGACGTCCCGCTGCCCCGGAAAAGGTCAACCCACAATCGGACGTCGGTAAAAGAAGAGTCTATTTAATTATTTAGTTTACTGTGCTGAATTTGTAAATCAAACCTTGTAAACTATTATTGCGCCTCATATAGAATTGCCCAAAGTAAACGGTCAACGACCGTGGGCCTTGGAGTAGGAGTCGACCCAGGCTCCGAACCAAGTAAAATCGATCATGTCTCTGTGTGTTTGTTTTCTTAATTTCCGCTGCATACTTGCTCTAAGTCTTTTCGAAAAAAAACGATTTCCGATATTCACCCCCCCTCTATCGATTCTCTCGATCCAACACAACAATCATAACTCAAATAAATACAAGATGCATCGTATGCACATGATGCAATGACATGTATCACCCCTACACACCAATCTACAACCATCACACATATCTGCGTGGCCGACCGAGCAAGGGTTATGACAACTGTACGCACTCTGACATCTACTTCCTATGAATGACCTAGTGGACAGAATGCTTGTTAACATTTAGGAGACTTTTAGGGCTAAAGCATAATTTTTCGTAGATTGAGGATTTCTGTGGGAAAATTCGAAAATTGGAGTAAAGTGAAAAACAACCAACCCTTAAATTCTCCTCTGTGGTCGATCGCAGGCTCAGATCTCGCGAGACCTTCCCTTTCTTTTCTTCTTCTTCTCCGCCCAACTCCTCTCCGTCGGTGACTGACGGAAGCGACTGATCTCGATCACCCTTGGCCGAGCAGAACCCTGAAGCCGGTCGCGTGCCTCATATTCGCGTTGGGGAGAGACTCAGATGGGGGAAGCCTCGACCTAACCGCCGGCGTCTTCTTATTCTTTCCCACGAGTAGAGGTGAGTTAGGGTTTTGATTGGGTTTTTCTTCCACGATTTGATGCTAACGTCGATAGTTTTGGGTTCCACAGTCTATTCATAACTGTCAGCTGATCTCGTGGTTGATTTACGATTTAGGGTTTTTGCATGTGGTGTAGTCGAGGCGAACAAGGAGATCCAGGGATTTCCAAATTCAGTGTGAATCTTGGTAAGTACTAACTCTAAGTAAGTAGTTCTTTGATCAGTGATATTCTGTGCTTGGATTATTGCTTCAATTCATGTGTTCTTGCGGATCTTGGATGAGTTCATAGATGGGTGGATTTGTTCTTTGCCGTGTGTTATAATTCGATACGGAATTGCTGAGATCGAAGGTATTCTTGGTGTTATAATTTGATCCTTGGCACTGATGGTTGTTGTCGTCTCACTTTTGGCTTCCTCCAAACTTTTAAGTGTTATATTTAATTGTTGCTGTAAGGTCTCAATTTGTTCTTGTTTTTGTATACATATATTGCAGGCTTCCATTTGTAAGGCCTGTAGCCTTCCTTGTGCTGCCTGGCTTCCTTCTGGTGTCTGCTGTAATACCTCACAGTGTACCTCAAGTGGTTGAGTTGGAGGAGAGTAGTCAGGTACCAAATCATGCTCTATATCAAACGGAATTAAATCAACAATAATTAAATTTGTGGCCACACGGTCTATCATCCTCTTGATACTCTCAACATGGGCTTTAGGCCAAGTCCAGCGAAGTATTCTTGGCAATCTATGAGGATGTTCAGGAGCAGCAATACTAATATGTTCAGTAACCCATACCTGCAACATCATTATAATCAGTAAATAATATCCATCATCAAATTATATGAGCAGGTATATGTACTCTAACTTACAGCCAAAATATTTGGAAATCCCTTGAGCAAGGGAGCCTTGGCCGGTTGGGTTGAATCACCTACATGTGGTCTATGCCTCAACGTCACCTCCTTTCCAATGGCTCCCAACTGAGGAGCCATGAAATTGTACACGGCATTGCACCAATTATAGTTTGGTAGATTGTCAAAATCATCTACGCAATCAATAAGTGACAGGGCAGGAATGACAAGTATGCTGCTAGTACCACAAAATAACACTGTACAAAAAAAAATAGAGTATATACAACTGACAGTACAGCTTGTCATTGGATGTAGACTTTATTAGCAGTTTCTCCAAATGGCATGTAGAACAACTGGAATCTTCAAAATACTCCTTGTACAGTGGGCTGGAGGCCTCATTCAATTCAAGTTGGACAATCTCTCTATGGTCAGGTAGCCCTAGAATAAGTGATATATCAACCTTTGTGAAATTGAGTTTTTGCCCATGGAATACAAGGCTCTGTTCTTCTTCATCTCAATTATCAAACATGTTCTGAACCTGGGGTCTTACACAAGAACTAGTAGGAAGGTCGAGGACCCAAGACAAGGGTGTTTCTCGAAGCAACTGTTCTTGTGCTGGTGTGGGTGGAACAGAATCAATAAAATTTATGAAATGACAAAGGCTACTTTTCCAGTTTATTCGTTTACTTCGACCTCTGTTGGCAAAACTTGTATACTCGGTAGGCAATTTGAGTTTTCGTTGTGTCAGCTGTTTTTTCGCATGACTTCCCCCAGGGACTTGCTGTTTCTTTGATTTGGTGGGAGCAGCTTTCTTTGAAGATGATCTTTTTTGGCCCATACCGAACTTAGCAACCATCAAACAAAAAATTATTTGACACAAACAAAAATGACACTTAGAATCCGTTCATAAAAGGGCCTCCTAAAATTCAGTCTTTTATTGAAAACTATCGCTAACCCTAGGTGAAAAGCAAGAACTGAAATGACAAACTACAATTTAGGGTACGTACAATTCGACTAGTCCGATGATGAGGATGTCGCCCACAACTACTCCAATGAAGACAAGCACGCTACCTTGAAATCGCAACAAATCTTGAGCTAGAAGACGATTGCTTAGCACTAGGCTCCCAGGGACGCTATAAAGCTGAGTGACTGTTGGGCCTGATATAAAAGAATTTCAGGCCCTAGGCGGGCCTTTTTTCTTTATATATTATAAATATAATTTAGGTTATATCTTTTTTATTTCTAAAACTAAAACTAAATTTGTTATATATCATATATATTTCTGATTTATCATGTGCATTTTATTGATTATGTATTTATATTTATTTTCAAGGCTCTTAAATTCACATATAGATGAACGAAGCTAGACCTGAAATAAGAGTTATTCAGGCCCACAGTGGGCCTGAATATCTCTGATTTCAGGCCCACCGTAGGCCTGATATGTCAGATATTCAGGCCCACCAATGAATGAAATTTTTATTTGCCATCTTAAAAAAATTATTATTTATTTATCATGAATTATTATATAATTAGGTATATCAGTGTGTAAGGTGTCCAAACCTCTAATCTTGGTGTATCACCAATGCTATAGGAGTAGTTTAGGTATATCAGTGAGTTTTGAGCAAAACTCACTGATGGACCTACCATATCTGGAATTCTGAAAACTCTATATCAGTAGACAGGGTTGAGCTAGAAGATGATATTTTTGGTGTCCAAACCTCTAATCTTGCTGTCTCACCAAGGCTATAGGAGTAGTTTAGGTATATCAGTGAGTTTTGAGCAAAACTCATTGATGGACCTACCATATCTGGAATTCTGAAAACCCTATATCAGTAGACAGGGTTGAGCTAGGAGATGATATTTTTGGTGTCCAAACCTCTAATCTTGCTGTCTCACCAAGGCTATAGGAGTAGTTTAGGTATATCAGTGAGTTTTGCGCAAGACTCACTGATGTGTTGGGACCGGGTGCATGTCGACAAGGATACGAGTTCGTAAAATTTAAAATTTTTACGTGCAGCGGAAGAGTTTGCATAAAATAATTTCCTAAATTATTTTAACTTCGTATCTAGCATGCAACCTTATAGTGTATCGACATAATCATAAAATAAAAGTTTGCGGAAAAATAAACTAATTTACTTTTGTACCTTGCGTAACTCGAAGAAAGGGACGAGATCCAACCGTAGCGTCCCTTGGAAGCTTCGCCTCTATTCGCGTCCACGCCGAGTTCTCTTCGGGATGACTTCGCAAAGTCACGAGTTTTGTGCCGACGAGAACTACTAGATTCTCGGAAGGCACAACTAGATGAACAAGAGAGGAAAGGTAGGAAACTAACCAACAAGAAGTAACGGAATCGAATTCCGAGAGGAGAGGAGTCGCTATCCGCTTCTTCTTCTTCTTGTTCGGGCTCTTCTTCTTCTAGTGGCTCACGGCAACACCTCCTTGGTGTTGTGATTGGGCGCCGGCCCTAGAGGAACTAGGGTGCGTCGGCCCTAGAGAGCTATGGTGCGCCGGCCCTAAGGAAAGAAGAAGAGAAGGAGGAGAGAAGATAAGAGAGGGAGAGAATAATTAATCTCTTAATTACTCGATTGGAATTAAGGGCTAGCCTTTGGTTCCTTTATATAGTAGCAACTCCTCTGCTAAGTCTCCCTCTAAACCGAATTAACGGAATTAGTTATAAGAAATTTATCTTATAAATTTTCTTATTAATTATTCCGTTTAAGCCTAGTCTTATTATAACTAATTTATAATAAAACAAATTAGTTATCATAAGAGATTTATCCTATAAATTCTCTTATGAATTTTATTATAACTAACTTTATAATAAAACTAATTAATTATCATAAGAAATTTATCCTATAAATTCTCTTATGAATTATTCCGTTTAAACCAAGTTTTATTATAAACTAATTTATAATAAAACTAATTCTTCTTCTCTTTAAATTATGGAATAAATTTTTATAAGAAATTTATAAACTTTCTTATCATGAAAAAATCAATTCATAATTGATTTTATAAAATTAAAAATAAACCAATTCATGGATTGTTTTAATCTTCCATAAAAGAATAAATTTCTATAAATTTTATTTATATAAATTTCTTTATACAAATTTATTTATCCATAATTTATAAAATAAATCGCGCTAGATTTATTTTATTAATTAAACCAATTAAATTGGTTTTCTCCTTTTATTTGGCCGGCCACCAAAGAGGGGTTAACACCCTCTTTGGTCGGCCAAACCCAACCCGGACCGTCGCGAATTAAACTCATTTAATTCGCCCAAAAAGCCTTCAAAAGACTTAGCCATTTTTAGCTTCCTTTGCGCCTCTGACTAACTCAGATTCGACTTATTTCTCTTGATCGGAAAATCCAATTTTCAACTCGTTTTAAATCCCTTGGATTACTCGTAGTGCGTGTGACTAAATAGGCTTTCGATTTATGTTGGCCGTCTATAATTAACTAATTATAGAACGATCATGAGTGACACCTAGTAGTACATCATGATCCCCAATTAATCGAAAGATTAACGGTTTGATCTCAGAAGAAATTATTCTGAAACCCTTCAGCAGCTCTAATGAATCGTGCCCCATTCCCTTCACCACCTTATACCCACTTGGTTCAGGACACGGTCAATGGTGTCAGTCCCCACTAGGCTGACTACGCCACACCTAGCCCAAGTAATGTCTTACTCGTCCTTTGGATTTCTAATTACTCTCATGTTTTTTAGAGACTCTCACTCTAAACATGATATGCTCTGGCCAGAGGCTTTGAGTAACAATCCGACGATAGGCCTGGGTATACATCTCCTCGCAAGGAGTGGTGAATCCTTTATAGGCTGTTCAAACATCTTCAGGCACTTCGGCTTATACCCGATCATCCTAGGTCCACACCTCCTTGGAGATGCTTGCTTAAGATGTCAAAGTATAAGTCTCCATGACCAAGATGACTTGAACACCGCAAGTCAAAGGAACATCGCACTTAAGCCGCAGTAAGATCTTCATTGACATATCTACATGTAGATTCCCATATGAAGTCTTACAGCTAGTCACTCCAATGAACTAGTTCCCTTAACTAGCATCCATGTTTATCTCCGGACATCCCAATGTCACCAGCCAGTGAGAATCAGCTGAATAGAGAATAACCCATGCTAGTCTCAACAGAATTGATAATGTCCGTATTTATCAATTCATCGACTAGGGATATTTCCAACACTTCACATTTGCACATTTAGAGATAATCACTAGTTGTGATCCCATCACAAATTCTCTTATGCTGTGAACTGTATGGCGGACATTCAGTAGATAAGTTTAAGATCCCAATCAAATACACAAACATGTATACTCAAATAGTGAATTATCATTTATTGAAAATAAATGTTTACAATCATAAGGCGATTGCCTTAGGACACTTCTCTCATATCACTAACATGATGGACCTACCATATCTGGAATTCTGAAACCCTATATCAGTAGATAGGGTTGAACTAGGAGATGATATTTTTGGTGTCCAAACCTCTAATCTTGCTGTCTCACCAAGGCTATAGGAGTAGATTAGGTATATCAGTGAGTTTTGAGCAAAACTCACTGATGGACCTACCATATCTGGAATTCTGAAAACCCTATATCAATAGACAGGGTTGAGCTAGGAGATGATATTTTTTGTGTCCAAACCTCTAATCTTGCTGTCTCACAAAGGCTATAGGAGTAGTTTAGGTATATCAGTGAGTTTTGAGCAAAACTCACTGATGGACCTACCATATCTGAAATTTTGAAAACCCTATATCAGTAGACAGGGTTGAACTAGGAGATGATATTTTTGGTGTCCAAACCTCTAATCTTGCTATCTCACCATGGCTATAGGAGTAGTTAAGGTATATCAGTGAGTTTTGAACAAAACTCACTTATGGACCTACCATATCTGAAATTCTGAAAACCCTATATCAGTAGACAGGGTTGAGCTAGGAGATGATATTTTTGGTGTCCAAACCTCTAATCTTGTTGTCTCACTAAGGCTATAGGAGCAGTTTAGGTATATCAGTGAGTTTTGAGCAAAACTCACTGATGGACCTACCATATCTGAAATTCTGAAAACCCTATATCAATAGACAGGGTTAAGCTAGGAGATGATATTTTTGGTGTCCAAACCTCTAATCTTGCTGTCTCACCAAGGCTATAGGAGTAGTTTAGGTATATCAGTGAGTTTTGAGCAAAACTCACTGATGAACCTACCATATCTGAAATTCTGAAAACCCTATATCAGTAGACAGGGTTGAGCCATGAGATGATATTTTTGGTGTCCAAACCTCTAATCTTGCTGTCTCACCAAGGCTATAGGAGTAGTTTAGGTATATCAGTGAGTTTTGAGCAAAACTCACTGATGGACCTACCATATCTGAAATTCTAGAAACCCTATATCAGTAGACAGGGTTGAGCTACGAGATGATATTTTTGGTGTCCAAACCTCTAATCTTGCTGTCTCACCAAGGCTATTGGAGTAGTTTGCAATAGGAGGTTTTTAGGTATATCAGTGGGTTTTTAATTATTCACTCTAAGTACCAATAATTATGAGTTATGTTCTATAAACGTATCAGTTAGGACAGAAAGATGGAGTCAGATTTATACACCTATACAACTACAAATTTATTGTCCACCAACTTAAATTAGAAGGATTTTATGGTTAACATACACCCTGAAATTTTCCCAGTTGAGGCACACGGTGTGCCTGAAATAAATTTATTTCAGGCCCACCTTGGGCCTGAAATGAAGCTATTCAGGCCCACACTGGGCCTTAAATCATTTTATTTCAGGCCCATCGTGGACCTGAAATCATTTTATTTCAGGCCCACCGTGGGCCTGAAATCATTTAAGTTCATGCTCACCTTGGGTATTAAATAAAATAATGATTTATAGAATAATCTTCTATATTTATCTACAAGATGTGACCAAATCCTCTAATTTTATTTAATTATTAAATTTTATCAAAACATTCTTACAGTTTTTATAATTTGAAATAAGTTTTTTAAATTTATGGTAGACATAATCCATCTTACTAAGTAAATACAGAATACATACCAAATTTCAATTCCTTCGAGACCATTAAGTTATATTTTCAAATTATGTTCCAATAGGAGTGTTGTAAATCTATCAGAAACCCACTGATGGACCTTCGATACTTAGATATGTTCATACTCGATAACAGTAGTTAGAGTTAACCAAAGAGATGTTCTTTCTGGTGTGCAAACTTATTCCATATATATATTATGAGTTATGTTTTCTTACCGTATCAGTTGGTACACTACATTGCAGCAACTCGATGTGAATCAACATCACACAATTATTTTGTTTTTCTGGACAATAAATTATATTCTTACAAATTACACAATTTCTATACAAATGGAGCTGAATCACCACCAAAGGATTTTTTTTACAACATTACTTCAAGTGATTGACAGTCTCATGTTTTACAATACATGTCTCTCATAATATTTACTGTCAGATCAAATCTCATTTTCGTCATATCTCCTTATTTGAAATCCATCTTCTCATCGTATAGGAGACATTGGACGTATTGCATCACAAAGAAGGCACAATCCACGCTGAAAATAACAAACAGTATTTCTGATTTCAATAAGTGGGGTAATAAAATACTTTAATGATTTTAAAATTTTGAAACTCTTCCTCAGTTACTTACCTATGTTCTTGTTGGGGACATTTTTGTCTGACGGAGGGTCATTTGTCCAAGGGATGATGACTTTGTAGATATGGATGAATAGCCGTAAGTTCCTCGTGAGTATATTGTTTAAGTTCTTTTACCTGTAAAATATATCTTGAATTTCAATAACATTTTTGACCAAATGATGAACATATATATGAATAAAGGTAGGTAGCTCACCGCTAAGTCAAAATCATGCTTATATTTACGGCCACTAGCAAGAGAATTTAAATGATTGAAAGTCATTGCTTCTGTATCCACCGCCAACAAGTGAAAGTGTGTATTATCACTGCACAAAGGTATTAAAATATATCTAAACCCTTGTTCTATCATATCAGTCTTCATCACTTGTTGCAGGGAAAACTTTCTTGACGATCTTATTGAAGCCTAAAAATTTGCATAATCAAAATTATTAATAACCAAATCATAATATTAGGTTTTCTACAATCTATTAATTGATACTAATTTACATCACTTACTGTGAAGAAGGTTGAACAATATATTGGCTTGTTGTATGACCTACCACATGTGGATGCTCCCCTAAATATACTTTTACAGAAGGCATCAATGACCTCGTCTTTTGTAAAAACCTCTCCATTGAGGATTTGTAAGAATGAATGCAAATTCAAAGCAAAGGGTGCATCCTCCCAGATAAATTCATTAGCCAACCTGCCAAGTTAATTGATAAGATTATATATTAAAGACCCAAATATATTAACTAAACTATGTTTCATAACTTACTTTAGGTTCTCCAATTTATTTTTCAGGTAGACCACTTCTTTATCTTGATTTTTCTTCTTCGACTTCATAAAATGCTTCTTCACAAACTACATCGATAAAATTTAGGCCAAACTAATTAATGACCAAATTCAATAAATTTGACGTAATTTATATGAAAATAACTCACATCAATGTCTTGTTGCCTCATTTTGTATAGTTCGGAGGTCCTTCTTTTTTCCTCCTCTATATCTTCTTCAGACATGACTTCCATTATAGTAATGGTTTCTCTTGCTTCATCCATATCCTCCTCACTAAGTTTCCTTTTTCCGTTGTCCATGACATTTGATATTTGTTCCTTTCTCCGCTTCCCCTTATGTAATAGCTGGTGCCATATTGGACTCTTAATTGGAGTATCCCTGTAATCATACCGAGTTCGGTCACGTCCTCTCCTTGTTCTACAAGATACAGGATCAGAAAGAGGACCGACTACAGGATAACTTTTTTGACCCTCCATCCCCTTTTTTTCAATAATTGAAATTAATTCCTTAACCCTTTCATTTAAACATATATTCTCCTCTGTTAGCTCCTTGATTAGGGTGTCTTTAAGAATGCATTCACCACATGGCCTTACATCTTCTGTGTGATGTCCTTGTGATGTCTCCATTGCCCGTGGAATGTCATCACCAATCTCAAGGTTCTCAAACAATGTGTTTTCATGTTGGTTAGGAATTATTTCAACGATCACCTGTCAATTACCAAGTACACAAATTTTACTGCCTCTATATCAAACTAACATAGATCACAGTTTAGAATAATTACCTCTTCGGGCCTGATTTGGTTGACAAGGTCCCTCACCCTACTAATATGCGAAGGAATATTCCTCCACTTATTAATTCGGGGTCCTTCAACATTGTATGATTTTTGAATGGGTACATGCTCTAAAAACCATGCCTACATAAAGGTTTCCAGACAATTACATTAATGACAGCAAAATATTATAAAATTTATAAAGAAAATTCTACTTACTGCCAAAACCCCAGCAAATCCCTTTAGGTAAGGGAGGTTGGTGGTCCTCTGGTTTCCCTGAGTTGATGAAAATAATTTCCCAATCTTAGGTAATTGTGGATACAAAAATTTACGGATAGCTTCCACCCAGTTGAATCTACCAAGATTGTCATAATCATCTACTATATCTACAAGACCTAGAGGGACCTTATATGTACTAGACGAAAATAAAACACAAACAAATATATACAAAATATATAATTTACAAACTAATAACACATCATCCTCTGATTCAACACTTTTAGAATAATGTTTAAGTAAGTCCTCAATTCTTGTTCTGGTAGGTTGTTTTTCTTTTGAGAAGTAAGTATGATAGAGGTCACCCGATGCTTTAGTTGAATTAATAGGGACCGAAACTCCACGGTTCACCATACCCAGTAACAAAGCAACATCTCGTCTGGTGAACGCAACCGGTACACCTGAAACAATTAAAATATTTAGTTATCATCAACAATATAGGCTTCAACTTATTTCACTTTGGCCCTGAATGAATTCTTTTCAGACCCACGTTGGGCCTTCATTTGGGCCTGAAATGAATTGATTTCAGGCCCAACGTGGGCCTGAAATTAATCATTTCAGGCCGCGTTGGGCCTGAAATTAATTCATTTCAGGCCCAACGTGGGCTTGAAATGAATTCCTTTCAGGCCCAACGTGGGCCTGAAATGATTCATTTCAGGCCTACCGAGGGCCTAAAGTGATTTTACTTCAGGCCCTCGGTAGGCCTGAAATAAAATCATTTCAGGCCCTCCGTAGGCCTGAAATAAAATCATTTCAGGTCCTCCGTAGGCCTGAAATGATTTTATTTCAGGCCTACCGAGGGCCTTAAGTGAATTTCACCTGAAATTCACTCATTTAAATTGATCAAATATAAATCATTTAAGGTCATCTATATCCAAGTTTTATCTTACTATAGACATTGTTTACAATTCATAATTAAAATTATTACCTGAGAATTTAAAAACTTGCGAGGTTAAATCCCAGCTTTCAAATATATTAACCAAAATTCCCCGGATATGCTGCAATTCTTGTATGTCCAAGAAAAAACTGAAGGGCGACTCTTTGATCTTCGTAATGTGTCGATCATTTAAAATTTCAAATACTTCAACAAAATGTTTAAAGTGACCTAAAACACTGCACCAATATAATTTTTTCCCAAAGTCATCTGAACCCTACAGTTTTTATATATTACAAATTTATTCAGCAAAAATAAGTATAAACATTTTCACAAACTATGTTGTTCTTACCTAAGCCTATCACTAACATACCTTAGTGATTAAGCCAATGAAGAAGACGATGAACCACCCACAGACTTTCTTCCTGCCATTATCATAAAAATCAACCCTGCAGAAACCCTAAATCCTACTTTGAAAGTGCCGAGCAGTCTGGACTTCAACGTTAACACTTAAAGCCGCCTCAGGATCACACACTAACACTTTCGATACTTGCCTAGGTTTTGGTTGGGCGGAGGTATTCTAGGGATGAGCTCGCAACTAAAGCACAACTAGGTCACGCACAATGTCCTCCTCCTTCGACAATACCATTTACGTTGTTGCGCTGAGAGAGAATGGACAAAAATTCTACTACCTAGCCTTCCGAACCATAAATTATTACTTTACTGCAAAAGTGGTTCGGATGTCTCGAAAATATGGAACGAAAAATGTATTTTGTGGCGGGAGGGGTATAATAGGAAGTTCACTTAAGGGCCTGCGCCCTTTGGTAAATTAGAAACTATGGTACGTGAATTGGTAATTTTTAATTTTTAAGTACGCCCTTTGGTAAATTGCCATTAGAAGTTTTTACTACAAAATAAAAATATGCATCATTCATCCATGATATATCAACTATGCTGGTAAAGAAGCTTGACACAATACACCAATCTATTAGATTTGATATGCCAAGTATATTTAGGTACCTGATCTTCATACTATGAAATCAAATATACACATTTAAATGCCCTCGGATATGGTGTGACAGTAAGTGGCAAGGTGGCACACATCCTCATTAAAAAAAACTCCTCCCATCCTCATGTCCCTGTGATTTGCATCCCTTCACATAATTTAGGGATGAATTGTGAGAGATGTCGGGAGGGAGCACAATCTTTTTTTTTTGTTATGATAGTAAGTGGCAGAGTGCTTTTCCAAAACAATCAGGGTTCAAAACCCACACAACGTATGCATACAACGTCTGAACAACTAATGGCTACGACCTCCACATCAAAAACCACTTCATCTGATAGATTTATTTAGTGGTTAGAATGTAGGATCAGATCATCCGCTTCAAAATTAATTGTTGTAAATTAGATATCTAATATATATAAACATTTAAATAGTCAAATATATTTTAGGTAATTGTTGAGAAACCAGTTAAAATGGCAGATTGTTATGCAAAGAAAGGTATAGCTATGAATAACTTCACAAAATCTTAAAATCTCTAATTTATCTTGGAGGGTGAAAAGGAGAAACGAATAAAAAAATAGGGAGGAAAGTTGCATTCCTTTGATTATTTTTTTTTTATAGATTTCCTTAATTGTATATGAGGCAAGGAGGGATGTAGCCTTAATGTGCTTAAAAGCAAACAAGTGACCAGGTAATACATAGAGCTCAATGGTAAGATAAAAAGTTATAGAAGAAGTTGCACTCTGGTCTCTGGCCAATAGGAAGGGAAAAAAAGAGAAGAAGGAAATCGTCATAAAAAATTCCCTTGTATGTTATTCATCCAAAAGTGGATAGAAAACATTAAAACAATATGGAAATGAAGTTAGTGTGGGCTAAAATGGCACTGTAATTATCAATTGATCAAATGACTAGAAACTGAACCGAATGTGTGACAAACTGACAATACAATTAGTTCATAATGCATGCTTGTGAATGTACAAAAATAACCACTTAGTTTAAAAGGGATAAGATTACCGTCCACTAAATTTCCACTCCTAAAAATTGTAAAAGGAAAACTGCTTACATATTTTGCAAAGTGTTTGTACAGCAAGAATCTTGCCTTTTATGAGATGAGCCCAAGTTTAGTCAAACTTAATTAATCAATCAAAATTAAAAATTTAGTTCAATTAAAATTCAGTTTAGATATTTAAAATTGAAAATCGATTAAATCGATATTATCAATTAATCGCTAGTTATGATCAGTCAATTAGGATCAGTCGATTGGCATACCAATCGACTGCTCATATGTAGCAATTGATTGGTGATATGTTGATAGGCATATAAACACACTAAATCTATTCCGTGGTTTGACTGAACCTCATCAAATCGTTTGATGATCTTCATCAACTAATTGATGGAAATAAAGACCGAACAGAATATTCCATAATTGAACATTCAGTTCGCAATATCAATTGATGCATGGTGAAAAATCGATCGGTTCAGTTCTTAATATAATTAACTGATATTTTAACAATTTGGTTTTTGTAATTGGAAAGGTCACTCGGTTCGAAAAAAGTTTGATTTATTCAATTTTGATTGAATCAGTTTGGCCAGTTCAATTATAAACCGATCTCAGGCCTAATTAAGATAACAAAACATTTAACAACAAAAAGTTTAGCGAAGCCAGTCGAGTCAGCCTAGTAATCAATATTAAGCCGACGGTAATCAGCAAGTTCTTGATGATTGCATTTTGAAAAATCGGTTAAGCTCAAGCCGATGGTGGCGTTGACCCTCAAACTGCCGGCGAAGTTCAAGTTGACGGCGACGTTGACGCTCAAACTGTCGGCGAAGCACAAGCCGCCGGCGACACTGTTGAAAAATATTTTAGAATTTTTCAAAATGCAATCGTCAAGTACATGGTGATTAACGTTGGCTTAATATTGATTGTTGGGCTGGCACAGCTGGCTTTCTTCCGAAAGTAAGCCTTTCTCTATAACATTTTGATCAAGGGTCTCTATACCCTAAACTTTTAGTTTTTGAAAACGTTGTTCAGAAATAAGATGCTGGTTAAAAAAAATTTTATGAAATAATGGCATATAAAATCCATGGTAGCAATCGAATACTTTTGGACTTCCACCTCGTTTCCAAGTCTCCGTATGTTCCCGCTCGGTCGATTACCCCTGGTAACAATCGGGTACTTCTTCAGTTCCCCACGAGCAACCAGTGTTTCGTTGTGTCCTTGGTCCCACTATTGTATCCTGAGAAACGTCCATCTGAACCTCGAAGCACAGTCGGAAAAGGATAAATCTGTTTCAAAGAAACTGTATTACGCAGGCCTCGGCAACTCTTTCTCTCTAGTTTAATTTGGGACGTCCAATTCGGTCGGGAAGACCGGTTCGGGAACTCCGAGTCGGGAACTCTGGTTCGGGGAAATCAATTCGGGAAGTCCAATTCGGGAAATTCTACTCTGGAATTCCAGCTCGAGAGTATGCATTCTGCATACAAGGTAGTTCAGGCCATTCAACATCTAAGTTGAAATTATTTTATATTTTCAATTTATTTTTAAACTCTCTGACAGTATTTCCTACATATAAACTATTGTTGGAAGATGCTAAGCGAATCCTAAATGAAAATCTAGAGGAAGAAGAGAGGTTAAGAAATGTAATCAGAAATTTACAGCAAGAAATTGAGATGTATAATGGGGAAGAAGGCGTTGTTGGCGAAGAGGGTCTCAAAGAAGAAGAGGACAACGATAAAATTATGGAACAAGGTGGCGCTGACTCTCAAATTGTGGGGAAGCTCAAGCCGATGGCGGCGCTGACCCTCAAACTGCCGACGAAGTTCAAGACGCCGGTGGTCCTGTCGCTCAAACTACCGGCGAAGCTCAAGCCGACGTCGACGCTGACCCTCAAACTGCCGGCGAAGCTCAAGCCGACAACGACACTGACGCTCAAACTGCCGGCGAAGCTCAAGCCGCCGGCGATGTTGCTGAAAATTATTATAGGATTTTTTTCAAAATGCAATCGTCAAGAACTTGGTGATTACCGTCGGCTTAATATTGATTGCTGGGCTGGCCCGACTGGCTTTATTCTGAAAGTAAGCCTTTCGCTATAACATTTTGGTCAAGGGTCCCTATGTCACGCCCCCAGAGGCGCATGCTTCCTCGAAAATCGGGCAGCATCTCCCCTGTACGGCGGACAATATGGGGCAAATATACATCACATCTCTACCAAAATAGCTCAGCCACATGCGGCTGGCATCACAACAATAGGAAATAAACACAACCACGCAGTTTATATTGAAACAAAGTAAATGGATGGCTTAGCCATCTTAAACATAAAAGATCTATAATTCGAAAAGAACACCAAAGGACTGATAACGACAAAACCCGAAATGAATAGAATGTGACCACAAGTACTGAAAATAAACAACTAAACCAAATACGTAAAAACTAACTCAACTCAACATTGGGGACTGGCAACTGGATCCTCTCCTGACTCCAAGAAATACGTCTACCTGCTATCTGAAACAACAGAAAGGAAAGCAGGGGTGGTGAGTCCGGGCGGACTCTGCGGGTATATGAGTAGACAAATAAGCATGGCATAATAAGGATAAACAGGGTAGAGAAATCAACAGTGTACAGTCCATAAGAATTTTATCAGATTTACCTAATCATGCATAACCAACATAATACGACATGGTATAAAATCCGAAAAAAATGACTAAACAGGTATAGAACAACTCAACAGCAATAATATCAAGATATACATGCATGTCAAACATATGCAACAATCATAGCTCATATAAGTGCATCAAACACAAGCAAATGCACAAAAGAAATACGTATGCACATGATGCAATGACATGTGTCACCCCTGACGCCAGTCAAGCCGTCAACACATCCCATCTGTGTGACCGAGTGGGTAGGGCTGTGACAACTGTACCACTCCAACAACAACAATAACCAACAACAATAATACCACATAAGGCGTGGTTGATGGACAGGATGCTGGGGAGTCTACACTCCAGACCCCTATACCTAGGGGGAGCTATCACAGCTACAAAATATCCCTCAAAAACAAACAACGGTGAGGGTGAGCCACCAACAACTCATCCCTCTAAATACAACGGTGAGGGTGTCACTGTCTGGTATGACAGGACAAACACTCGCACTCTAACCACTACCATGACACATGTGGTTGAGTGAATCGAGCAACAATATGACTAACGACGGCTTAACCAAATGTAAGCCAACAGTCGTTAGTATGCAACGTGCAAGTATGGTGCATGATATACGATGCACGAACAACCGGAGAAACCACGATGTAATAAAATCCAACCAGTAAAACATGCATCGATACAACCAACCAGAAATCAAAAACCAACGATTATGCACCTACACTATTAGGTAGGGTATTTCTAATGCCAATTAAACCTATCTGTGTTTAATGGACTTCTAAGTGCTCGCGTACAAACGACACGTTACAGAATAGAAAACCAATAGTGGACTGTACAGAAACGAATTTAAGAACATTCAAAGATCAACGAAGAATAAGTCTCAACGGCGATGTTTTAAATCACGACAAAGAACAAGGTCAAGCAACCTACTTAGACATAACAGCCATGCTTAAAGGTAAAGGAACTATAAGAGCACAAAGGAGAAGTACCCGCCTTATATTTGTAGAAGTCAGTAAATGAGAACCTCCTCGTGACCAACCGTATGACTCCGAATCAGGGTCCTGGGTAAATATAAAAGTTTAACCAATTATAAAATTAAATAATTTAGTTAAACTATATTTATACAAAATTAAGATAACTCCTAATTACAACATCTACTTAACTGAGTCATGAATAATACTGAGTTTCTTCTTAACCTAACGATCTCGATTAGGTTATTACATTAATTCCCGAATTCAACCCAAAGAACTCCAACTACAAGCAAGGTGAATACCAAACTAAGCCTTAATCAGCCCTCAACTTACATGATCATATTTACACTAAAAAATACCCTAATTACACCTCACGGCAAATGTTACAAATGTTGGGACCGTTTGGCGAGCTAGAGGGGGGGTGATTAGCTTCGATTCGCTTGTAGATGATTTGTCGCGGCGGAAGACTTCAAGCAATCGCTAACACTTGGATTTTACTTGGTATCCACCCCGGCCGGGTGACTAATCCAAGGATCCACTCTCCTCACACTCTCATGCACTATGAAAGTCTCCTTCTTGAGGTGGAGAAACCTCTTACAAGCTTACAAGAAGATACAACAAAAGGAAGCAAAATACAATACAAAATCTTACAAGATTTACAATGTTTAAGCTCTCTTTGCTATCCTTGCTATCTTCAAGCTTGCGGTTGCCTCTAGAACCTTGGAATTGCAGCAGCAATGTCCTCCAAGACTTCCCTTGAAATGGCAATGAAGTTGGAGAAGAAGAGGAGAAGCGATCCAGCTCCAAACATGCGCGAAAGACCTTATACCCGACGCCTAGGGTTTGGTAATCGATTACCCAATCGATTACCACGTAGGATTTAGCCGTTCAACGGCTAGTTTTCGAACGGTAATGATTAGCCAATCGATTACCCGTGCCCTGAATCGATTACCCAATCGATTCAGAGCTTCTCTGTTCTCTCGCGCAAACTCTGTGATCGATTACCCCAATCGATCAAGAGACACCTTAATCGATTGACCAATCGATTAAGGGAAGGCTGAATCGATTACCCAATCGATTCAGCCACCCTCTGTCCTCTCGCAAAAACCTCCTTAATCGATCCACTGATCGATTCACCCAATCGATTACCCAATCGATTGGGTTCAACCTAACTTGTTTCCACAAGTCTAGGATCCCCTACCAAGTGTCCGGTCAACCCCGTTGACCGACCTGGATTTGTACTGCCTAGCTCCCAGCTCAGACTTGACCTGGTTCCCAACCAGATTCGCCTAACCCTCGAGTTAGGTCTAGTCTCTCGGTAGACTTCCACCTTGCCAGCATGCGATCTCCCCGATCCATCTGGACTTTACCTAGTCCCACTAGGTGTGCCTAGTCCCACTAGGTCTTTTCCCATGCCAGCTTACGATCTCCCCGATCTACCTGGACTTCACCTAGTCCCACTAGGTCTGCCTAGTCCCACTAGGTCTTTTGCCAGTCAAGCCTCCAGTCAACCTTGACCCACTTGACTCACGCATCATGACCACTCAAACATCATTATCAAACATCGAAACATACGACCTCGAGCTCACCCGAGCTTAGTCAACCTAGGTCAACCCTGACCTAACCAAGATTGCACCAACAATCTCCCCCTTTTTGATGTTTGACAATATGTTTGAGAAAGACTAATCCCTATTAGCCTTTCAATTTTCTCCCCCTTTGACACACATCAAACACTCTCCCTGAGAGTCTATATGGTCAAAGATATACCCAATGAAAATCCCATACTTTTCATTGAACCTATGCTCAACCTTGAGCACACATGAAGATTCCCAATCTCCATTCATTCAATTATTCCAAAAATAAAAAATCAACCACATGTTGTTAAGGAAGACCTCCCCCTCAAAACATGCTCTAAACCTCTATCATTGCACCAACAATGTTTTTGAGTTCCTAAATCTTTAGGAGAACTCAACTTGAGGTTATTGAGATTTTGGGATTCAAAACTTGAATCAAAATCTCTCCTTAACCCTTAAATGTTCACCCAACCATTTCCCTTTTTGATTTCACAATGAAATTTACCCAAATATACTTATAAAAGTATTTCAAAGGGGTTAGGGATTGGTAGGTTACAAAAAATGGGTTAACGGACTGAAACTAGACAGTTTCAGACTTACCAATCGATTGGTGTTGGGAACCAATCGATTACGGCCTGCCTTAATCGATCAGCCGATCGATTACGGCTACCTGTAATCGATCACCAGATCGACTAGCCGAGCTTCTGTGCTCGTAAAAGGATCGACCAATCGATTGACCAATCGATTGGCCATGGTCCCAATCGATCACCTGATCGATTGGGAGTTTCTGAAATCTGAAAACAATTTCAGATCCGAAATTCAGAAACCCCAAAATAATTCTACAAAATTTGAAAAATTCTAAAATTTTGTGTAGACATTATTTATACCATATACTATCAAGGAAAAATAATTTTCTATGAAAATAACCTTTATTTCCAAAGATTGACACAAAATTAGAAACCATTGAAATATTTCAATGTTTTGCTCTATTTTGTATCCAATTCATCAATGATGAGTGCTATAAAGAAATAGTCTTCACCAAGGTTTTCCAAGATAGTTTTAAAATGTTTTTCAAACATAATATCCAACCATGTTCCTTGGGCTAAATGCACATGACTTGTACATTAGCTTTCCCAATGATTGGTGTTCATTTGACTTCATGTTTTGATGATCCTAAAACTCACTAAGATGAGGATAAATCAACACCTTGAGTTTTGTTCATCTTCCTAACATCTCACTTGTTTCTAATGTGTCTCAAAAACACATACAAGTCAACTTATAGTCTTAGTGAGATGTGAAAGTCATGTTCTCCCTAATCTAAGGGTTCATGCATTTCTACCTAGACATTATAAACTTTGATCATCCACCTAGGATGTCACTTAATGCCAATGTCCTTAATTTCAATATTTATGCATGATTATGACTATGACATGCATCATATTAGAATTTTCAAAAGAAATTATAGCTAAGTGATGCATGTATGACATGACATGTAATATTTTCACAATAAATATGAATGATGAAATATGATGTCATGACATGTGATAGGGCATACAACACATGACATATAAGCATAAAAGAAAATACCTAGATTTCCTATCTAAGTATCAATAACTCATCGCTAAGCCATTGATGATCCTAAGTTTGCCCTAATTTCCAAGATAATGCCAAAACTCCCCAACTTGGCCTATCTTTGGATTCTAACCTAGTTGTGCCAACTTTATCAAGTTTAATCCTCCAAAAACATAGTTTGGCACAAATTTACTCCTCCTAGAGTAAATAAATAATTCTTTCATTTTCAAGGGTAATAATTCCTTGAAAATGTCCCAAAGTGCCAACTTCATTAAGGTTGGGTTAACTACCCTTCCCATTAGAGTTGACACTCCCTAGACCTATCTAGGGTGTGGTGAACACACTCTTAGGAACCCAAAACCTATTGGTGCTCCTTGGGTGTTCTAGGTATTCACTAGGGATGACTTCCCTTGATACCTTCCTAACGACTTTCTTAGGCTTCTCCGAAGCCTTAGTCATGTTAGTCTTGTCTTGGTCAACTCTAGGGATGACTTCCCTTGTGGCCAATCGATCCTTGACTTGACTCCTAGACCTAGATTTAGTTCCATATTTATATGGAACTCTATGATAGGATGGACCATCATCCTTAGTCTTAGGTTTGTACCCCAAACCTTTCTTGCTCCTAGAGGGTCCTTGATTTCCTAAATCTAGGTTTTGACCTTTTGATCCCTTTAATAGATTTTCTATTTTTCTAAGGGATTTTTCTAATTTATCAAGTTTTGACCTCAAAACTTGATTTTCAATCATTACATCCTCAAGGCTTGGTTTTCTAATATAGCCTTGGTGATTGTTATTCTTAGCCTTGGATTGGGTAGGTCTACCTTTGGAATTCCTAATTTGTTTCCTATCCTTAGAGGTGGTAGTCCTAGCATGGAAAGCTCTATAGTTTTCCTTAGGTTTTATAAACCTCCTATTTTCATGATAAATTGCATTAAAATGATAAAAATTTTCTTTAGTATGCATATTATCATGATGAAAATAAGTACCATTACCTAATGGTACCTTAGTGTTATTCTTGGAGGCTCCCCCTTGACATGAGCTCCTCTTTTTGACTTTGGTCGAATCCTTCCCCTTTGGACATTGATTCCGATAATGTCCTTTTTGTTTGCATGAGAAGCACACAATGTGCTTCTTATCCTTCTTTGCCACGGGGCCGACCTCCTTTGGCTTCTCCTTGGTCTTGGGTGCCATTTGCACCTTCTTCTTAACCAATTTTGGACACTTACTCTTGTAGTGTCCTCTTTCCCTACACTCAAAGCAAATGATGTGATCTTTATTTTTACAAATTGAAATGTTTATACCTTTGCTTGTAGGGGTGGCACATGACTCTTCACTCGATCCGGAAGTGGATACTTCTTCTTTTTCCGGAGTCAATGACCTTTGCTCCCCCTCAATCCTAGAGGTGGAGACTTCTTCTTCCTCATTGACCTCGGATGATGATGTTGACGCTTTTCTTTGATCCGATGCCAATGGCACATTTTGCTCCCCCTCAATCCTAGAGGTGGAGGCTTCTTGAGCTTCATCTTCGGATGTTGAGCACTTCTCAACTTCCGAGTCCTCTTCACTTGATGAATCTCCCTCTTCGGATTTATCTTGATTTGGTATAGTGGAGGGATCTTCATGAAGCCTTGCCAATTTGCTCCATAGCTCTTTGGCGTCTTGAAATTCTCCAATCTTGTCCAAGATGGTGCTTGGCAAAAGGTTGACCAATAGCTTGATCACTTTGTAGTTGGCCTCGCATCTCTTAATTTGCTCCTCATTCCATTTGCTTTTCTTGAGGAGCTTTCCTTTTGAGCTTGTTGGAGCTTCAAAACCCTCCATTAGAGCAAACCATTGCTCTATCTCCATCATGAAGAAATTTTCGATCCTTGATCTCCAAAGATCAAAATTCGCCTTGTCGAATGGTGGAGGTGCCCTTGTGTCATAGCCAAACTCCATTTTTGAAATTTAAACCCCTTGATGATGACTTCTTGAAATTAGGGTTTCTTCCAACTTCTTCTTCTTCCTCTAGCTCTTGCCCTCTTGGCGATGAGTCCAATGAAGAGCAACCTTGCTCTGATACCACTTGTTGGGACCGTTTGGCGAGCTAGAGGGGGGTGATTAGCTTCGATTCGCTTGTAGATGATTTGTCGCGGCGGAAGACTTCAAGCAATCGCTAACACTTGGATTTTACTTGGTATCCACCCCGGCCGGGTGACTAATCCAAGGATCCACTCTCCTCACACTCTCATGCACTATGAAAGTCTCCTTCTTGAGGTGGAGAAACCTCTTACAAGCTTACAAGAAGATACAACAAAAGGAAGCAAAATACAATACAAAATCTTACAAGATTTACAATGTTTAAGCTCTCTTTGCTATCCTTGCTATCTTCAAGCTTGCGGTTGCCTCTAGAACCTTGGAATTGCAGCAGCAATGTCCTCCAAGACTTCCCTTGAAATGTCAATGAAGTTGGAGAAGAAGAGGAGAAGCGATCCAGCTCAAAACATGCGCGAAAGACCTTATACCCGACGCCTAGGGTTTGGTAATCGATTACCCAATCGATTACTACGTAGGATTTAGCCGTTCAACGGCTAGTTTTCGAACGGTAATCGATTAGCCAATCGATTACCCGTGCCCTGAATCGATTACCCAATCGATTCAGAGCTTCTCTGTTCTCTCGCGCAAACTCTGTGATCGATTACCCCAATCGATCAAGAGACACCTTAATCGATTGACCAATCGATTAAGGGAAGGCTGAATCGATTACCCAATCGATTCAGCCACCCTCTGTCCTCTCGCAAAAACCTCCTTAATCGATCCACTGATCGATTCACCCAATCGATTACCCAATCGATTGGGTTCAACCTAACTTGTTTCCACAAGTCTAGGATCCCCTACCAAGTGTCCGGTCAACCCCGTTGACCGACCTGGATTTGTACTGCCTAGCTCCCAGCTCGGACTTGACCTGGTTCCCAACCAGATTCGCCTAACCCTCGAGTTAGGTCTAGTCTCTCGGTAGACTTCCACCTTGCCAGCATGCGATCTCCCCGATCCATCTGGACTTTACCTAGTCTCACTAGGTGTGCCTAGTCCCACTAGGTCTTTTCCCGTGCCAGCTTACGATCTCCCCGATCTACCTGGACTTCACCTAGTCCCACTAGGTCTGCCTAGTCCCACTAGGTCTTTTGCCAGTCAAGCCTCCAGTCAACCTTGACCCACTTGACTCACGCATCATGACCACTCAAACATCATTATCAAACATCGAAACATACGACCTCGAGCTCACCCGAGCTTAGTCAACCTAGGTCAACCCTGACCTAACCAAGATTGCACCAACAACAAACTCACCAATAGGTTTAAATTAAATTAGCAACACCAATTCACAAGAAATACCACCATCTAGGGTAAACTATAACCAAAATAGAATTAACCTCAATCCAAATATACTAACTGATCAGATTATTAACTTAACACTTAATCTAAATCCCAAAACAGATCCAAAAATAGCATCACGAAACAAAGCCCATACTTAACTCAACACAAGAACAACACCATTGATCCAAATACCACCCAAACGAAACCCAACTCACAGCAACAACAAATTCCCTGCACTAACAGAGAAAAATCAAACCTAATTGTGCTTGTGATCAAGCACACTTCAAGAACAACATTTGGCAAAAATTGAAATCTGACCACATTAAAGGCTTACCTGATTTCGGCCGGCAACTTCACAATCGCGCGAGAGACAAAAGTCGCGTGGTTAGGGTTCGCGTGAGAGAAGGAGACGGTCGGTTACTCCTCCTTCGTGTGCGTCGAACCAGAAGAAGAATAAGAACAAGGAGAGGAAAGTCGGAGGCCGGCGGCGACGCTCGTTGGTCGTGGCTCGTGCGGCTGCGGCGACGGGGTCGGTGGCGTCGGACGAAAACCGAAAGTAAAGGGCGTCGGGGGAGAAGAAAACGGCGCAGTAGAGAGGGAATCGGGAAGTTAGGGCTTTAGGGGGGTTTTAATAACTTAACTTTGGCTTTTTGCAAATAAACCCATCAACTTCAGTAAATTCCAACTAGGTCCCTATTTCCGAAATTCACCTTTTCAACTTGAAAACCCGGTATTTAACACCGTATACCCTAAACTTTTGGTTTTCGAAAACATTGTTCAGAAATCAGTTAATATTGATTGCTGGGCTGGCCTGACTGGCTTTCTTCCGAAAGTAAGCCTTTCGTTATAACATTTTGGTTAAGGGTCCCTATACCCCCGGCTTAATATTAATTGTTGGGTTGGCCCAACTAGCTTTCTTCCGAAAGTAAGCCTTTCACTATAACATTTTGGTCAAGGGTCCCTATACCCTAAAGTTTTGGTTTTTGAAAATGTTGTTCAAAGAACAGCTGAAGAACTATATCCAGCGGTTCAATCAGGTAGCTCAAGATGTGCCAACCGCTACTTTAAAGATTCTCATCAGCGCCTTCACGCAAGGACTCTCCGAAGGCGACTTCTTCGATCGCTAGTGAAGAAGCCACTGACCAGCTTCGACGATTTACTGGGGTGCTCCGTCAAGCACGTCAATGTCGAAGTGGTGTAGCATGCCCGCCGCAAAGATCCGGCGGGAGCCCTTATCCAGATCTCAGTACGATCCGAGAGAAGAGAACCACCAGCACCAGCCCGGCGAAAGATCCTTGCTCCGGGAAGGATCACTGGGCTGGTAAGAAGAGGTTGGTGGAGATGGTCGACACTGCGGAACCTGAACCACCGATGAAGTACTGCGACTTCCACGACAGTACAATGCACTCTACAGAGGAGTGCTACGCCTTGAAGAAAAGGAGCTCTCAGGACATGGACACCAAGTGTAACGACACGGTCCCTCTCAACCCATTAGCGGCCAAATCAACATTTGGCGGCCCAACAACTTGGCCCGTAGGCCCAACAACCTGGCGGCCAAATCAACATTTGGCGGCCCAACTATGTCGTCGACCAAAAACCGATGTCGACGACCAACAACCGTGTCGTTACTCACTAGGACTTCCCACCCCTGGCCAGTGAATTTTTGCCTTTCTCAGGATTCGAACTCCAGACCTCCAGGATAAGTACTAGAGTTTATGAATCCTGATACCATTGTTGGGCCTACGGGCCAAGTTGTTGGGCCACCAAATGTTGATTTGGCCGCCAATGGGTTGAGAGGGACCGTGTCGTTACAATAAAAAGGCGCCTTTTTATTGTAACGACACGGTCTCTCAACCTCTTTGGCGGCCAAATCAATATTTGGCGGCCCAATAACTTGGCCTCTCAGGCCCAACAACCTGGCCCCTCGGGCCCAACAACCTGGCGGCCAAATCAACATTTGACAGCCCAACTATGTCGTCGACCATCAATCGATATCGACGACCAACAACCGTGTCGTTACTCACTAGGTCTTTCCACCCCTGGCCAGTGGATTTTTGCCTTCCTCAGGATTCGAACTCTAGACCTCCAGGATAAGTACTAGAGTTTAGCTCAATTGGTATCAGGATTCATAAACTTTAGTACTTATCCTGGAGGTCTAGAGTTCGAATCCTGAGGAAGGTAAAAATCCACTATCCAGGAGTGGAAAGACCTAGTGAGTAACGACACGGTTGTTAGTCGTCGACATCGGTTGTTGGTCGACGACATAATTGGGCCGCCAAATGTTGATTTGGCCGCCAGGTTGTTGGGCCCGAGGGGCCAGGTTGTTGGGCCCGAGAGGCCAAGTTGTTGGGCCGCCAAATGTTTATTTGGCCGCCAAAGAGGTTGAGAGACCGTGTCGTTACAATAAAAAGGCGCCTTTTTATTGTAACGACACGGTCCCTCTCAACCCATTGGCGGCCAAATCAACATTTGGCGGCCCAACAACTTGGCCCGTAGGCCCAACAACTTGGCCCGTAGGACCGTATCGCCTTTTATCCCAATTGGTAAGTGCGTTACTGTGTATGGTTGATGTCTTGGGTTCGATCCTTCTTGTTACCAAATAAATTAATGTTAGATATCGGATTTTCAAAGGACTGAAAAAGTTTTTTTTTAAAAAAAAATAAGGGCTTAGTTGTAATTTTCTAAATTTGTTGGGCTTATTTGCAAAATGCCGAAACAATACTAAAAGCCCTAACTTCCCCTTATCTCCCCGATTCAGTTTTTCTCACCCGACCCCTTCTCTGCTTCGACGCCGCACACGAGCGGTTTCGTCTGCCCGACGCCGACGCACACACCAAGCAGATCGCTGCCGCCGTCGAGATCTCTTCCTCTTCTCCTCCCTTCTCCTTCTTCTTCACCGACGCGTACGGGTAGAGCACCGCCGTCTCACGCGAGTCGCCAACCAGCCGTCGTCTAGCCAGAAGCCCTAGCCGACGCCGCTGCCGTGAGTCGAGGAAGTGTCAGTCTTGGTTTGTTTTCGTTTTGGGTTTTCTCTGCTCGAAACTGTACTGTGCCCTAGCACAGGTCTACCGCCGACGCACCGCAAGGTGAGGATTTGTTTGTATAGTGTTTTCCTTGGTTGAATTGAGCATGGATTGAGAATTGAGGTTGATCAGTGGTGGTAATTCAGGAAACTGATCAGATTTGGTTTAAGCAATTGTTCTTGCTCCAATTGGTGGTGTTGATCTCCAACTTCTGATCTTTTGTGTCCGTGTGTTCTTTGATTTTCTTCCTCGGACTCTGAGCAGGTGGAAAATGTTGGCATCAAATTAAGGTAAGTTTTGATTAGTTTGGTTTAAGCTCTAAAGGATATAATGTTAGATTGAAATGGATATGGATGATGGGTGTATCAACAACTAGATTGGCTTACTCAATTAGCAATGGGTTTAAAATGATTAAGTGGGATGGCTAACTAAGTTGATTTAATAAGATGTGTTAATTATCAGAGTTAATTAATGATTGATACTTAATCGACTCAAGGGGAAACATTTAAATTAATTATATGTTAAAGATGGGATTTGACCTAATCATGGTGATTATCTTGTTTAGCTAATCTAGTAATTTGTTATAAATAGCTAAACAATATCCTTGATCCAGGACCTTGATTCAGATTCGTTCAGTTGATCACGGGAGGTTCTGTTCATATACGTTCTACAATTATAAGGCGGGTACTTCTCCTTTGTACTTGAGTAGTTCTTTTACCTTAAAGCATGACTAGTTTATGTCTTATAGGTTGCTTGACCTTGTTCTTTGTCGTTATTTAAACATCGCCGTTGAGACTTATTCTTCGTTGATCTTTGAGTATTCCTAAATTCGTATATGTACAGTCCTCGATTGGTTTTCTGTTCTATAAAGTACCGCTTGTACGCGAGTACCTAGAAGTTCATTACACACAGATAATTTTATTTGGTATTAGAAATACCCTACCTAGTAGTGTAGGTGCATAATCATTGGTTTTTGATTTCCGGTTGATTGTATTGATGCATCGTGTATTCGTTGGATTTTATTGCATCGCTGTTTCTTCGGTTGTTTTTGCATCGTATATCATGCACCATACTTGCACGTTGCATACTAACGACAGTTAGGCTTACATTTAGTTAAGCCGTCGTTAGTCATATTGTTGCTCGATTCACTCAACCACTTGTTATCGTGGTAGTTATTAGAGTGCGAGTGTTTGTCATGTCATACCAGACAGTAACACCCTCACCGTTATTTTAGAGGGATGAGCTGTTGGTGGCTCACCCTCACCGTTGTTTATAGAGGGATATTTTGCAGCTGTATAGCTCCCCCTATGTATAGGGGTTGGAGTGTAGACTCCCCAGCATCCTGTCCACTCAACCACGCCTTATGTGGTATTATTATTGTTGTTGGTTATTGTTGTTGTTGGAGTGGTACAGTTGTCACAGCCCTACCCACTCGGTCACACAAATGGGATGTGTTGACGGCTTGACTGGCGTCAGGGGTGACACATGTCATTGCATCATGTGCATACGTATTTCTTTTATGCATTTACTTGTGATTGATGCATTTATATGAGCTATGATTGTTGCATATGTTTGACATGCATGTATATCTTGATATTATTGTTGTTGAGTTGTTCTATACATGTTTAGTCGTTATTCGGACTTTATACTATGTCGATTTACATATGTTATGCATGATTATGTTTTTATATTTCCTTATGGACTGTACCCTATTGGAATCTCTACTTGGTTATCTTGTATTATGTCATGCTTATTGTCTACTCATATACCCGCAGAGTCCGCCCGGACTCACCACCCCTGCTTTCTTCTTTGTTGTTTCAGATAGCAGGTAGACGTATCTCTTGGAGCCAGGAGAGGATCCAGTTGCCAGTCCCCAGTGTTGAGTTGAGTTAGTCTTCCGTATTTGGTTTAGTTATTTCTTTCAGTACTTGGAGTTGCATTTTATTCGTTATTGGGTTTTGTTGGTAATAGAGACATTTGAGTTCTCTTTTGGGATTGTAGTCTTGTTTTATGTTTATGGTGGCTGAGCCACCCATTATATTTTATCCAAATATAAACAGCGTGGATGTGTTTTATACTTATTGTTGTGATGCCAGCCGCTTGTGGCTGAGCTATATTGGTGGAGGTATTATGTATATTTGCCCCATATTGTCCGCCGTACAGGGGAGATGCTGCCCGATTTTCGAGGAAGCATGTGCCTCTGGGGGCGTGATACCAAGCCTCACAAACGGTGGAATAAAGCACCCACCAATGGCCATCCCCTCGGCGAAGTCCTTCCCCTCGTCGACGACAATCAAGAGAGGGATAGATCCAGACAACGATCCCAACCACATTCGAGGGGAAGGAGTTGGGAGATAGTGCCCCGCCAATCTATCTCCCCCGAAAGAGATCCCAAGAAGGGCAAAGCTTCGGCGCACAGGCCTCCATCGGGCCATGTGGGAGTGATCTCCGGAGGACCTATTGGAGGAGATTCTCATCGGTCAAGAAAAGCCCACACACGCCGGCTGGAGAACTACGCTATTGGGACGAGCAGCAATAAGCGCCAAGGCCCCGTTATTTCATTTGGCCTTGAAGACATGGAGGATGTAGAAGCCCATGAAGACGCATTGGTAATCCCCACAAGGATAGCTAATTACGAGGTTAAGCACGTCTTTGTGGATACAGATAGCTCCGTCAATATCCTGTACAAGGTGGCTTCGAATCAGATATAGATCGACAAGGATGAACTAATCCGGTCTCCACCCCACTCTTCGGCTTCATCGGACACAGTGTACAGCCGATAGGGCAAATCTCCCTATCTCTGTCACTAGGCGATGACATGCTGGAGGGGACGAGAAGGACGCCCTTCATGATCGTGAATGCCCCATCATCCTACAATGCCATCCTGGGGCGTCCGACGCTCAGCCTATTCCACGCGGTGGTCTCAGTCTACCACTAGAAGATTAAGTTCCCGATGGGTGAGCAGGTGGTTGAAGTCAAAGGGGACCAGCTAGCTTCCCGACGATGCTACAGTGGGGAGGTCAGGACAGAAGCCCGCAAGAACTCGAAGACGCATGAAGCGTTATAAATCGACCTGGCCAACCCTCGAGAAGAAGAAGGGCCTAAAGAAAAATGCAGGGAGATCAAAAGCGAAGAGGTCCATATTCATCCTCACAAAATGGGAGGAATCATAAGGATTGCATCTAATCTTGCACCAGAGCTGAGAAGCTGTCTGATCAGCTGCTTGAGGGACCATCAAGACGTGTTTGCATGGGCTACTAAAGAGATCCGAGGAGTCCCCCTGCCTTGGCCATGCATCGATTGCATATAACCCCGGGAGCTCGGTCGGTGAAACAAAGGCAAAGACACTTTGCACCCGAGCAGGACAAGATCATCAGGTAAGAAGTCGCTAAGTTGCTGAAGGCCGGACATATAAGAGAAGTTCAATTCCCGACCCGGCTGACAAATGTTGTACTTGTCTCTAAGCCCGGGTGTAAATGGCGGCCGCGGTGTAAATGTAAGTTGCTGAATAAAGTCTGCCTTAAAGACTGCTACCCCTTGCCTCGCATTGATCGGCTGGTGGATTCTACCTCTGGTTGTGATTTTATTTCGATGTTAGATGCTTATCAGGGATTCCACTAGGTTCCTCTCACTCGGGAAGACAAAGAAAAAGTCAGTTTCGCGACGACAAATGGTACCTACTGCTACAATGTTATGCCGTTTGGGTTGCGCAACGGAGGGGCAACCTATCAGTGGATGATGGACTGTAGGATCGGGTTGGTCCGGCTAGAGGGGGGTGAATAGACGGTTAAGAAATAAAACAAGAGGGCACTCGTCTTTAAGAAAAACTTGGTTGCAACTTGGTCGTTGCTTCCAAGACGGTTAACGCTCAATCAGAAAATCTCCTTGTGGCGGAGAAGCCTTACAACTGAAGCACACTTAGACTTAAAGAAATTACAGAATGAATTGAATTGCTTGAATCTAAATCTCTAAGCCTATTTATAGGTTGAGTGATATGATCTTGATCATTGATACAAGATTGAGTTGTATCTTGATCGTAGATCTAAGATTATCTCAATCAAATTTTGAACTCTAATTAAAAGAGATAAAAAAAAAATTTCTCTTTTAATCGGCTCCAACGTTTCGATTGAAGATGAGGCTTTGACTTTTGAACGTTGCTTCCACGTGTGACTTTTGAACGTTGCTTCCACGTGTGAAGCTTTTCACAAGCTTTAATTAAAAGCTTTAAAAAGCTTTAATAAAAGCTGTTATCGGCTTTTAATTAAAAGCTTTAGTAAAAGCTTTTAATCGGCCATTATAGCTTTTAATTAAAAGCTTTAATAAAAGCTATAATCGGCTTTTTAATTAAAAGCTTTAATAAAAGCTTTCGTAAGTAGATCTTCTAGGTGATTTTTGACCAACTGGAATTAGGCTCACCCGAACCCGACTTCAGCCTTTCGCCCCTCGAGCGTCCTTCCTCCCGTCTTCTCGTCCCTCGGACACCGCGCACGTCCTTCTCGCTCCACCGGTGTACTCTTCCGCAGCTTCCGCGTCCCTCGGATTGCACTGAGCCCGTCGGCTCACTTCCCCGCGCAATCCTTCTCATCCACTGCGTCTTACGCTTGACTTCCTCCGTACCTAAGTTCCTGCACACTTAGCAGAGGGATTAAAACCAACCAGGACCTAACTAACTTGGTGGATCACATCAAAACTAACCGGGGCACCAACAATCTCCCCCTTTTTGATGTGTATCAATCCAAGTTCAATTAGGGTTAAACCAAAAAATAAGGAATTTAGTAAAACTAAATTAAGCAGTTAAGCATGGGAAAAAATATTGACATGCAAAACTATCATCTTCCCCTGAACTTCAGGCTACTTATCAATCCAAGTTCAATTAGGGTTAAACCAAAAAATAAGGAATTTAGTAAAACTAAATTAAGCAGTTAAGCATGGGAAAAAATATTGACATGCAAAACTATCATCTCCCCCTGAACTTCAGGCTACTCTCCCCCTTTGATCACAGCAAAAATAGGGAAAGAAACTAGGGAAAGGAAAAATATTAATATCAAACACCTTTTGATTTAGTAATTCGAAATTTTATTTTAAAAATTCTAAAATTGACTTATAAAATTTTAAAAAATTTGACAGATTCAACATCTGATGTAAAGATTCTAAAAATTTGGATCAGGTTAGAATATCCTTCTATCGATTTTTTTTTAAATCAAAATCTGATTTTAGTAAAATATTTACAGAAAATCAATTAAAAAATCTGAAATATTTTGTATACAATGATGATAGGTATATGGGGTTGTACAAAAAAAATTTTTAATCTTAAATTCGATCAACAAGTCTAAAAATAAATTAAAACCCAACAGAATAGAATTTTTGAAGAAAAAATATTTAAAAATTCAAAATTGCTTCAAATATTCGAAATAAAATTTTTATTAAATTCTTTTAATTATATCTAAATCATGGAAGAAATCAGATCTGAGAAAATAACTTTGTTTTCTATTTTTAATATTTAAGATTCGAATTTTGAACATAAAATCATGAAAAATCGAAACGTGTTTAAAAAAATCTGAAAAAAAAATTCTTCGTAGATAGACAACAAGATTATGCATTTGGAAAAGTTAGAGATATAATTTTTATTTAGTAACAATTAATTTCCTAAAAAAATGTCAGATAATTAAGCGCATATGTAATAGAAAGAAAAATAATCAACTTAAAATAGACTTTGGAACCCAAAATAAGTTCCTATCTACAGGGTTAATTAAAAATCTAGGAGGAATATAGTTCTTGGTCACTTTTCTAAGTTGACCCCTATGATTTTTAACATACCAATTCAGATTTTCAGGATAAAAATTCTTTTTAGTTCTTAAACATGCAATATCATTTTCTAATTTTTCTACTAAATTTTTTAAATTTTCATTTTCTATTTTCAGTTGGTCAGATAGATCAGATGAGCATGGAGTGACTAATTTTTCTTTTAATTCAGAGTTTGCTATTTCTAATTTATTCATCGACTTTAGCATAGATTTTAGTATAGAGTAAATTCGAGCAGGTGGAAGTAGGCATACCTCACTTACCGGGTCAGTTTCGAAGTTAGGGATTTCCCCTTCGTTGCTACTTTCTTCCGAGGTACTTTCTTCATCTTCATCTTGGTGACTTGCCATCAGTGCAAGTCCAACGAATTCTTCGGCTTCCGATTCATCTGACGAAGTCTCGTCCCAGGTAGCTTTCAGTGCCTTTTTCTTCTTTGGCTGATTCTTGAGTTTGGGGCACTGATCTTTCAGGTGTCCCTCCTCGTTGCAGTTGTAACATCAGATCGTGCGTTTCTTCTTTCTCTGCACCTTTTTAGAGCGATTAGTATTAATGAATTTATACAACTTTCTTACCGCTAGTGCTGTTTCTTCATCGTCTGCTGAAGATTCTTCGTCGAGTTGGATCTTCCTTGTATTCAGTGCGGCGTTGTCTGCTTTTCTGTTCTTTTCTACAAAACGAGATTCATGAAGTTCTAGAATAGAAAATAACTGTTCTAACGTACTTACCTCTAAATCTTTTGAAATATAATATGCGTCGATTATCGAGGTCCATTCCGGGGTTCTCGGAAATGCGTTTAGCGCATACCTTTGTGCATCGCGGTTGGTCACCGTTTCTCCGAGATTTTCAAGGCTTGTGATTAGTTCTTTTACCTTAGCATGCAATCTCGCAACAGATTCTCCATCTTCTATCCGGAGATTTGTTAGTTGGCTTCGAAGAGCATCTCGTCGCGCCAGCTTTGCCTCCGAGGTGCCTTCGTGCAGTTCGAGAAACTTTTCCCAAAGTTCCTTCGCCGATTCGTACTTACCGATCCGGTTGACATCTTGCTCTGGGAGGACGGTCAGCAGATGGAATTCTGCCTTTCCATTAGCAACTGCGTCTACTTGCTCCTTCTTATTCCAGGAGTCAGGATCCTTGATCTTTCCTTCATTATCTTTTGGAGCTGCATAGCCATTTTTCATAATAATTAATAACTCATAATCAGTAACAAAAAATACCTGCATCTTCCGTTTCCATGCCGTGAACTCCCCCTCAAACTTAGGCGGGTATATCACTGGTCCAACCATCTTCTTGAGATTTGCTGCAGTTGGCGGTTAGTCCTTCTGCGGCAACCTGGCTCTGATACCACTTGTAGGATCGGGTTGGTCCGGCTAGAGGGGGTGAATAGACGGTTAAGAAATAAAACAAGAGGGCACTCGTCTTTAAGAAAAACTTGGTTGCAACTTGGTCGTTGCTTCCAAGACGGTTAACGCTCAATCAGAAAATCTCCTTGTGGCGGAGAAGCCTTACAACTGAAGCACACTTAGACTTAAAGAAATTACAGAATGAATTGAATTGCTTGAATCTAAATCTCTAAGCCTATTTATAGGTTGAGTGATATGATCTTGATCGTTGATACAAGATTGAGTTGTATCTTGATCGTATATCTAAGATTATCTCAATCAAATTTGAACTCTAATTAAAAGAGATAAAAAAAATTTTTTTCTCTTTTAATCGGCTCCAACGTTTCGATTGAAGATGAGGCTTTGACTTTTGAACGTTGCTTCCATGTGTGACTTTTGAACGTTGCTTCCATGTGTGAAGCTTTTCACAAGCTTTAATTAAAAGCTTTAATAAAAGTTGTTATCGGCTTTTAATTAAAAGCTTTAGTAAAAGCTTTTAATCGGCCATTATAGCTTTTAATTAAAAGCTTTAATAAAAGCTATAATCGGCTTTTTAATTAAAAGCTTTAATAAAAGCTTTTCGTAAGTAGATCTTCTAGGTGATTTTTGACCAACTGGAATTAGGCTCACCTGAACCCGACTCCAGCCTTTCGCCCCTCGAGCGTCCTTCCTTCCGGCTTCTCGTCCCTCGGACACCGCGCACGTCCTTCTCGCTCCACCAGTGTACTCTTCCGCAGCTTCCGCGTCCCTCGGATTGCACTGAGCCCGTCGGCTCACTTCCCCGCGCAATCCTTCTCGTCCACTGCGTCTTACGCTTGACTTCCTCCGTACCTAAGTTCCTGCACACTTAGCAGATGGATTAAAACCAACCAGGACCTAACTAACTTGGTGGATCACATCAAAACTAACCGGGGCACCAACATGGACAAGGTCTTTCGCCACCAGACTAGGAGGAAATCGAAGTATATGTAGATGATATTCTGGTTAAGACAGAGAAGGGGAAGGGCATGATAGCCGACCTGGAAGAAACATTCACCACCTTGAGAGCCAACAAGCTGATGTTGAACCCCGCTAAGTGCTTGTTCGGGGTGAAGAGTGGTCGGTTCCTCGGGTACATGGTGATAGAAAGGGGAATTGAAGCTAACTCAGAGAAAGTACAAGCCATCCTCAGCATGTCATCCCCCCACAATTTCAAGGACGTACAACGACTGAATGACAGAATTACAGCTCCGTCCAGGTTCATCTCCAAATTTGCTGACAGAACCTTGCCATTCTTCAAGATTTTGAGGAAGGCTGTGAAGTTCGATTGGGATGATCAGTGTGAGAAGGCTTTCACAGATTCAAAAGCATACCTCGCTGAGCTCCCCATCCTGTATAAGCCTCTAGAGGGAGAAACGCTATTCGTCTACCTGTCCACGGCTGAATAAGTCGTAGGTTCTGCGCTCATTCAAGAAGAAGGTACTACTCAGTACCCAATCTACTTCTCCGGGCATCTCCTAAAGGACGCAGAAATTTGGTATACAACACTAGAGAAGCTGGCCTATGCCTTGGTACTGATAGCTTGAAAACTGAGGTCATATTTCTTAGCGCATCCGGTGGTGGTGCTCACCAATAGCTTGCTTGGGCGCACCCTCACAATCCCAGAAGCTTCAGGACGGCTGTTTAAGTGGACGACAGAGTTGAGCGAGTATAGCATTGAGTACCACCCCCGTACTGCCATCAAGGCACAAGTTCTTGTTGATTTTATGCTCGAAGTTGTCCCGGAGCCTGAAGCCGATGGAGTATAGAAAATCTACGTTAATGGTTTCTCCAACCACAAGAACAACAGGGTCAAAGTCTTGATAATTTCCCCTAGGGGAGATGTATTGCAACTACCTAATCGACTCTATTTCTGAGCAACCAATAACGAAGCCGAATATGAGTCGATCCTAGTGGGGCTACAAACGGCCAAGCTAGAAGGAGCTGCTCGGGTTATCTTACACTCAAACTCTCAGCTCGTGGCTCAACAAATAAAAGGTGAGTTTGAAATTAAGAATGAATGCCTACAAAGGTATGTGTCCATCTATGAGCAACTGAGGTCCTCTTTCATTGAGGTTGTTCTGCAGAAGATCTCTCGAGCTGACAATGTTAAGGCAGATGAGCTAACCAAGTTGGCCAGCTCCATTACCTCATGCACGTTGGACGAGCCCAGTGCTACAGAAGGAATGGTGGCTCAGATCGAAGAGGAGGTCACTGACACAGCATTACCTGACTGGAGAGAGCCCTATGTGGAGTTCTTACACAGTGGAGCTATACCAGCGGGCAATAAGGAAGTTTGACTTTTCTGTCGCAGGGCCTCCAGGTTCATGCTGGTTGGGGAGCAGCTATATAAAAGAGCCTTTGCCCGACCTTCGTTCAAATGTGTTGGTTCAGAGGAAGTTGACTACATTATGCGAGAGATTCACGGAGGCATATAAGGAAGTCATATCAGAGGAAGATTCATTGCTAGGAAGATTAGCCTGACTGAGTATTTTTGGCCCACGTTGCAAGCAGATGCCATCAAATTTGTGGCTGGATGCGAGGCATATCAAAAGCATCAGCATATCACACATCACCCGACGGGACTACTTCGAGCCTCCATAGTTTCCTGCCCATTCGATCAGTGGGGAATGGACATTGTCAATCAGGCATCAACAGAAGAAGTTCTTGTTGGTGCGAGTCGACTACTTCTCAAAATGGGTTGAAGCTGAACCACTTGCGAACATCACGGAGGTAGCCGTGATGAAAATCTTATGGAAGGATATAGTCTGCAGGTACAACATTCCTTATAAGTTGGTGTCGGACAATGGCAGACAATTCGCAGGACACAAACTCAGAGAGTGGTGTGAAGGGCTGGGTATTCGCCAAGCCTTCACCTCAGTCGCATATCCACAAGGCAATGATCAAGCAAAAGTGGTCAACCGGGAGATAATCAGGGGGCTCAAGATAAAGCTGGATTACGTCGGAGGCAGCTGGGTAGAAGAGCTCCCAAGCGCTCTTTGGTCGTAGCGCACCACTCCCAAGGAAGGAATAGACCAGGGTCCTTTCAATCTAGTGTATAGAGCAGAAGCGGTAATGTTGGATCGAGAGAACCGATAGAGGGGGGGTGAATATCGGAAATCGTTCGGATTAAGGGAAAGAGCAATTGCACAGCGGAAGATAAAAACAAACACGCGAACACAGTAATTTTTTACTTGGTTCGGAGCCTAGGTCGACTCCTACTCCAAGGCCCACGATCGTTGATCGTTTACTTTGGGCAATTCTATATGAGGCGCAAAAGCAGTTTACAAAGATTGATTTACAAATATAGCACAGTAAACTTAACAATTAAAAAGGCTCTTCTTTTACCGACGTCCGATTGTAGGTTGACTTTTTCCGGAGTAGCGGGACGTCGTCGGCTCGAGTTGGGAAGTTTTCGGAGCAAGGCGCGAGAGCAGAAGAGCGTAGAAGCGTTGAATCGAAGTGATGTTTGAAGCCTGGGGTCGAGGGCCCTTTATATAGGGCATGGGGGCGCCCGGGACGTCGAGGGCGCCCCCCACGTGGCAGTTGATCCAGCGCAGTCTCGGTCTTCTTCTAATCCCTTTGACTTCGGGATAAATGTTGACCGGGGCGCCCGGAGCGCTCGGGGCGCCCGCATTGACCGGGTCAAATGTCATCTGCTGGCTTCGAGAGGGTGCGCTTCGGTAGCTGGGGCTGGGGGCGCCCGGGACGCTGGGGGCGCTCGGGAGCAGCGGGGCCGCCCGGGAGCACTGGGGCCCCCGCAGAATGTACTGTCGAAGCGTACTTCTTGTTTGTGGGTTTTGTGTTCACCTTGGGGGCGCCCGGGACACTCCGGGCGCCCTATTGCCTCACTCCTTTGAGGCTCTCTGAGCTGCAGACACTCGTTCCTTCCGTCCTGCATCCAGGGTTAGTCCAAAACACAACAAGACATTAAGAGGTTAGTTTATACAGCCTTAGCTGTCTTGGTTCTGACTTTGGGCCTCCAAAATGGAGCCCTAGGTCGAACCGACGCTTACTGTTCCCTCGACGGGGAACGCGTCCTCACCTACTCCTCTCGGGAGAATTTACCTGATGCCAACCGTTCCTTTGGTTGGGCTTTTGCCTGGCAGTCCTTTGTCAGGTCTTGGATACCGAGCTGCCCTTCGCCCGGTGCCTAGCAGTCCTTCGCTAGGGCTTCAGTCCCAAGCTGTCCTTCGCCTGACGCCTAGCAGTCCTTCGCTAGGGCTTTTCACCCTGACATTCCTTCGCCAGTGCCTAGCAGTCCTTCGCTAGGGCTTTTTACCCTGGCATTCCTTCGCCAGTGCCTAGCAGTCCTTCGCTAGGACTTTGTTTCCTAGCAATCCTTCGCCAGGTGCCTAGCAGCCCTTCGCTAGGACTTTGTTTCCTGGCATTCCTTCGCCAGGTGCCTAGCAGCCCTTCGCTAGGACTTTACTTCTTGCACACTTAGTAAACACATTAGATCACAAATAGTACTTAACTTTGAATCCTTTGCCAATATCAAAACAAGTTTCAATATGGTGCTTCCTGCACCAACAGGTAATTCCGATGGAAATAGGTGATGAGTCCATCCGGCGGCAACACTATAACAAGGAAGACAATGACCAAAAATGGTTGATCGACCTGGACCTGATCATAGAAGTACGTGACAAGGCGGCCACCCGACTAGTTGCATATAGGCAGCGTATGCAGCAAGCATACAATCGCCGAGTGATCACCTAAACTTTCCAAGTCAGAGATAAGGTCTGGGAGAGAATCAAGCCGGTCGGCGATCCCAGAAAGCTCGAGCCGCAGAGGAGCGGACCCTACACCGTCGTCAAAAAGCTCATCAGAGTATTTATGATCTACAAGACGACCAGGGCAAAAAGCTGGATAGGCCATGGCATGCAACTCACCTCCAGCCATATCGTACTCGGTGAGCCCTGTGAGATACAATATGTATTTGTATGCGTGTTTGTACTGCTTTGCAGTTTCAATAATGAAAGAAACAAACGAGATGTCTCATCAAAGCCCAACGTAATTGCTTGAAGATCCTACCATCTCGTGGTGTTGCGGATGCCTGAGATGAGTAGGCCTGGTCGTGGTGCCAAGGATGCTTAACCAAGAGGAGCATAAACCCCTACCATCTCGTGGTGCTGTGGATGCCCGAGATGAGTAGGCCTGATTGTGGTGCCGAGGATGCCCAACCAGGAGGAGCATAAAATCCTACCATCTCGTGGTGCTGTAGATGCCCGAGATGAGTAGGCCTGATCATGGTGTTGTGGATGCTCGAGATGAGTAGACCTGGTCGTAGTGCTGAGGATGCCCAACTAGGAGAAGCATAAAATCCTACCATCTCGTGATTCTGCGGAAGCTCGAGATGAGTAGGCATGGTCGTGGTGCCGAGGATGCCCAACTAGGAGGAGCATAAAATCCTACCATCTCATGGTGTTGTGGATGCCCGAGATGAGTAGGCCTAGTCGTGGTGCCGAGGATGCCCAACTAGGAGGAGCATAAATCCCTACCATCTTGTGGTGCTATAGATGCCCGAGATGAGTAGGCATGGTCGTGGTCTCGAGGATGGTCGACTAGGAGGAGCATAAAATCCTACCATCTCGTGGTGCTGCAGATACCCGATATAAGTAGGCCTGGTCATGGTGCCGAGGATGCCCGACCAGGAGGAGCACAAAATCCTACCATCTCGTGGTGCTGCGGATGCCTGGTCATGGTGCTGAGGATGCCCGACCAGGAGGAGCATAAACCGTACCATCTCATGATGCTGCGGATGCTCAAGATGAGTAGGCCTGGTCGTGGTGCCGAGGATGCCCGACCAGGAGGAGCATAAACCCCTACCATCTCGTGGTGCTGCAAATACCCAAGATGAGTAGGCCTGGTCGTGGTGCCGAGAATGCTCGAGTAGGAGGAGCACAAAATTCTACCATTTCATGGTGCTGTGGATGCCCGAGATGAGTAGGCCTGACCGTGCTGCCAAGGCAGAGGAGTATAAACTCCTACCATCTTGTGGTGCTACGGATACCTGAGATGAGTTGGTCTAGTCGTGGTGCCGAGGATGCCCGACCAGATGGAGCATAAACTCCTACCATTTCATGGTGCTGCGGATGCCCGAGATGAGTAGGCCTAGTCGTGGTGCCGAGGATACCCGACCAGGGGCTACTAAGCTTAATCCTGGCACTGAGGAAGGGTTGCCAACATCAGAGATAGATCGGCCTTGGCGAACTATTGAACAGGCCGAGCTCTATCCTTGCCCACCGAGACGATTAGCCACACACTAAATCCTCGTCTCTCCCCTGATGTTAGATATCGTATGTGTAATGAAGTCTATAGGGGGAAGAAGCCAGCAGATTGGCAACAAGATATAGAAGAGAAGTGCATCTTATTTATTTGTGAAGGTTACATTCAGCATCCATCCAATCAAACATAGAAGTCAAACATAAGATGGAATTATTGGAAAAAAGAACACACAATACAGGGGCAAAAGGTATATTTCATATATGGGTAAAGGTTACATTGAGGATTACATTCAATGAAAATCCAGAAAACAGTTACCATTGGAGGTACAACCATTCAAAAAAAAGGAGGAGGAGATAAGTACATATTCACATTTGAAGTACAGTTTTTAAGCTCAGCCGAGGATGATGGGAACTATGCCTCTCCTTCGCCCGAGCTCTCTTTCATTGTTGGGACTTTCCTTAGCCCCATCACCTCCTCGTAGACGTCGAGCCAGACGTCACCTCCTTGTAGTCGCCGAGCTAGACGTCACCTCCTTGTAGTCGTTGTCACTCGTCCCTTCGCTGATAAAGATTATTTGGCAAAAGCTATGAGATACTAGACAAAGACTACCAGAGATGAGAACAAAAGAGATGCACTAAGAGTACAGAAGAAGGTAGAAGAAAAATATACTATTCACAAACCTGGAATATAGAAGGAAGTAATACAAACACAAGCTTGGAGTATAGAAGGAGATAACACAAAAGTACTTCATTTAAAACTTTGGATTACATCTAAGGTACATTTGAAAACAAAAAAGAAATACAAGGATCTATATATATATATATATATATATATATATAAGTCAACGCAGGTTCGGGAAGAGCCCCTATAGTTCTTTGTCCTTAGCGTGGAGCTCATCCCAAACTTGGCCAACACTCATGAAGCTCAGGTCTACATCCGGCTTCAGCACTTTGACCTTCTGGAGCTGCTGGATAGCACCATTAAAGCCCTGTTTTAGGCACTTTAGGACCTATCCAGCCAAGATGTCATCGAACTCGTTGGATTGTAAGAACCTGGCCTTGAGCGTAGCCTCTGCCTGTCTGGATGCTTCGTCAGCCTTATGTTGTTGCAGTTCAGCCACGGATATATCTTGAGCAACCTTCAGTCTGGCCACCTCAGAGGACATCTGATCCCGATCTAAGATGCTCTGAGGTGGCCAACAGCTCTGAGTTGGCCCGGGCGACGTCCTCCTGTAGGTCGGATATGTGAGCAGCAGACGCCTATATCACAGCTTCTTTCTCAGATAGCTGGTGCGTCTGCTCTTGGATCTGACCATTCAAGACTTCTACAGATGACTCTAGAAGGTGGGCGTCGCCGGATAGCTTCTTCTCCCGGGTTGGAGTCGCTCCCGCTCTTGGGCCAGGCGACGCACGTCCTCTAAGAGGGTTGTTACCCTCTCTGACAGTAGTCGCTCCCGGTGGCGAGTGCTCAGGAGGGATGCTTCTGAGGTCTGCAAGGCGTCCAAGTAGTGGTCTACCTTAGCACGGAGATCGCTGTTGACCTTCAGTTGCATCTGACCCCCCCCCCTCCTGAGCTCGAAAGACCTCCGTCTCCATCTTGGCCACCTGTTGGCGCAAGGGCTCAGTCTCCTGCTTAGGAGACATCAGCTGACCCAGGGCAAGACACTTGGACATAGTCTGACACAAGAAAAATTTATGTCAGAAGGCAAGACAATAAAACTAATGTGAAGAAACTAAGGAATTTACCTTGAGAAGAGTCTCGTACAAGCTGGCGACAACCCCAGCTGAAGGCACCCCTCCTAGGGGTGTGAAGTGGTCCTCGGTGCTCCTCAGCACAAGGCCCCGGCTCTGGGGGCTAGCATTCTTGTAGTGGACTCGGAGCCGTGAGGAAGATGGGGTAGGAGATGCGGTGGAGAAGTTGATGCCTCATCGACCGGGCCTTTCCCCGTTGGCAGTTCCTTGAGTTGAACTGGCTGGTGGCCCACGGTTGCTGCCTTTTCAACCGCTTCTACCTTGCGGCGCAGACGAGCACTGGTGAGCAGGGGCTCGCTTGGGCTCACCCCCTTGCCCTTGAGGCTTCTGAAGGCTCGGGGACTCCGGGGCAGACCTCAGCCTGACCCGTTGGCGCTGCAGTAGTAGGTGACACCCCGGGTAGTGTGTGGAGAGAGGAATAGTGTAAACTACGACAATTTGAAAATACGAACCAGAAAATTTCGAGAACGTTTATATTACTTTTGTGTGATCTGTTTAGGGTCCCAGCTATTGGAGGAAAATTTGGGATTTAGATAGTATAATATAAGCATTAGGAAGGACTAGATTGTATTAGAACAAATAGTTACAAGGGTGAATATGTAATTAAATTTAAAACTAGTGGCGGAATTGAAATAAATGAAATCAAGAGGGCTAAATTGCAAAAGAGACCAACATAAAAAAAAGGCTGTTAGGGCTTAGTGTTTTGCCCACACGCCGCTTCTGCCCGATCGAAGACGACGCCGACCTAGTTTTTTTTCCCGTTCTTCTACTCCACGCGGACGAGCCGACCCTGAGTTCCTTCCTCGGAGAGCTCTTTCATGTTGGTGACCTAGCGCCTTCGATCTCACTTCCCCATCTCCGATCGATCTTCGCCTACCTGTCCACTAGCGCCGACGACCATTGTGTGCCCTTAACACACTCGAATGAGCGAAGCTGAGCCACCAGACTACTGGAGAGTCGAGGGTCTCTACTCCGAGGGTGGGGAGCCGATCAGGAGATAGCTATTGGGGATGGAGCTCTAAAGGTTCACCAAGGACGATGATCTTGAGGGTTACCTTCCATCATCGGGCCTAAGGTGAGATCATAAGGAAATGCTACCGGCACTATCTTCCTTGTGCGAGAGTTTTGGTCGGATTTGGTGACTTGTTTTCTGATGGATTCCAGCACACAGCTTGTTGTTGATTTCGGGCAAGAAAGGAATCTGAGCAGGGATCCTCCAGTCGGCTTCAATTCCGGTAAGGAGATGATTCATTCACAACATTAGGACTGGATAATTTAGAGATGTTGGAACAATGGTTCTGTATGGATTCGGTTCTGATTTGGATTGGGATTAAAATTGTGCTGTGAATTCCTGGTTAGTGGTGTGGCTCTGGTTTGGATTTTGGAATTTGAAATTGCTCGCAATTAGCTTTTGCTTTCTCTGATTTGGATTAATGTTTAGTAGTTGGATAAGAATTTTGGATGTAATGGGCTAGACTTGATCAGATGGCTGTTTTGTTTGTTCTTGTATAGATTCTGTTATGGATTGGATTGGTCTAGGATGAATTATGTTAGGGAATTGGTTGGATCCGCATGGATTAATAATTTTCTATAACAATTAAATTGAGCAGCTCCTGTTGTGTAATTAATTTAGAATTTCAGTTTTATTATCTGATTTAGAATTGTAAATAATTGTAGTTTGGATTTGGAGTTACCGTTTGAGCATCATGTAAGATGGTGATTGGGGGATGCTTTGTGTTTGATTTGTGCAATTGTGATTTGAGGTTTGGATAGGATCCTTATTGTGGATTGTTTTAGTTCCTAAATGGATGTTAGTGTGTGTGCGGGAGTTTGGGCAGCATGTATGGGAGTTGATATTAGCTTGATGTTTAGATCTTGTAATTGCTTGATTATGATGAGAGTTGTGGTTGATATTGACCCTGAATAGAAGTTTGGTCTCTTTGCTATGTTGTAAGAGTAGGTCTTGTTGGATTTGAATTAGTTAAATCCCCAAGGTGGCGGATCTATCTTGCTTTGGAAGGGTAACTAAGAATCTTTCATTTAATTAGAAGTAATTAAATGGAAAGAAAATGATTAGGTAAACCCTAATATGGTTTAGGAATTTTCTGGCAAGTTGCTATTCTATTTTGTAATAGCTATTAAATATGTCCTTTGATACAGGACACTGATCGAATTGTACTGGACATCTTGGACGGGAGGTTCTTGCTGATACGAGCATCTACTTTGAGGCGGGTACCCTTTGACTTATCTCTTTTGATATTGTCATGTGATTATGCATAGTCTGTTATAGATAGCAGTAAGATTATAGCTATCCCTGTTTATTATACCTGTTCTGGATACTTGTTGTTTATCCCTGAGTTATTATACTTGTTCTGGATACATGTGGTTTACCCTTGAGTTAGTATGTTGTAGTTCCATACAGTCTCAGGTATTGTCGTAACTATATGTATGCTTAGAGATCGTGTTGTATCTCCTGCCTTTGACCTTGAGGGATTTGTAGTTTCCAGTCAGTATACCTTGTAGGTTACATGTATTTCCTGTTATAGGATTTCAGATTGAGACTTAGTATACTGAGGACTTGGGAAGGGAGGTATGTGTATCTATCATACACCATCCTTGCATTGTTGCATGCCGGCGATCAGCGACTCCCTTGTGGTTGAGCCTAATCGTCTTCCGGCACATGATATGCACACACGGCCACTCATGGGTTAGTGGATACCGCTGGGTGTGTGCATTTGCTCTGTAGTGCTCCGCTCGTCCGCTCAGGGGTAGTGGTTTCGGAGCGTGGTAGCAAGCAGGGATCCCTTCTCTACCCATAGACCAGAGAAGATGAGAGAGATATCTCCCCCATATATACATGGGGCGGAGCGATAGCTCCACCAGCATCCTGTCCACTCGGTCACTCAGTAGCAGTGATGGCAGAGTGCGGACAGTGTCACGGCTCTACCCACTCGGCCGACACAGTATCGCCTGTCTCGGTGGCTTGACTGGAGTTAGGGGGTGACCATGGCATTGCACCATGTGCATATTTTGCATCGTGCATTGTTTGCTGCACTTATTTGCTGCACTTGTTTGACATCGCATATACTGGAGACTTGTTATCTGTGATTATCTGTCTATTTGTATTCCACTGGTATTTCATACCCTCTGTACAGGTTAGATGGATTCAGGTATGTATCTACCTCAGCATGTTCAGTATTAGTCTATCCCTACTGTTGATATGAGACTGTATTAGCTGAACCCTTATTGTTGGTATAACTTTCTATGCATATCTGTTGGGTATCCGCTGAGCTATGGACTCACCCCGTTGCCATATATTTTATTTCAGGTTGATGCCTGCCAGGAGATCCCTAGCAGCCAGTCCCCAGCTCCAGAGGAGCTCTTTTTGGTTTACGTGGTTTTGTTATGGACCCTGTAGTATTCCTATGCTTCCGTTGTGATGTTTTAACCATGTATGCACGTTTTATTCGAAGGTATTGTATTTTTGAGTCCTATGTTGGACTTCGTTTGGTTTTGGCTTTGTTCCTGCCCCCTGGCAGCTCAGGTGAGTTCGGATTTTGGTTTTACGACGTATAGTCATTTATGCAGTTATATATGTGTGGATTGGAGGCCTGAGGCCCTTTAAACTGCGTGGTTGTGTTATATTATCTGTGTGTATGTGTAAATTGTCCGCCGGACAGGGGAGGTGCTGTCCGATTTTCTATTGGATCAGCGGCTCCTGGGTCTCGGGGCGTGACAATTTATTTTGGTATCAGAGCTCAGGTTATCGGATACCTTGAGGACTTGTGGAGTTACGGTGTCTACTTGTTTTACGAGTCTTTCCGGATTTGTTCGGAGTATTTTTCTCGATGTGGTTGTTTGGGACTTGGTGTGATGGGACCTCTTCAGGCGACAGGTATTTCTTCTGATCTCTTGTATCCCTTATCCTAGTTAGGATGGATAGAAATTCTTTCATGTCATTGGATCAGGTTGTTATTCCTGTATAGTTATGTATAGTTAGAGATTCTCTCATATTATGGGACCATGTTATCATTCCTGTATTTAGATATGGTTAGAAATTCTCTTATGTCATAGGATTATGTTATTATTCCTGTATATGTAGGTATGGATAAGATTTCTCTCATATTATTGGATTATGTGACTATTCCTGTATGTTAAAGTATGGTTAGGAATTCTCTTATGTCATGGAATCATGTTATTATTCTTATACCCATCTAGTAACTTGGTTAGACTATCCCAGCTTGGTGGGATCTTATATACATACTTGATGGATGGATATATGTAGACTTGGTTTAGTTAGATTGACATGTTGTCAATCTATTTTATTCATGATCGTTCATGTGAGCGATTAGTGACAGGTTGTGGATGAGATATGGGAGTGGAGAATGAAAATTCTCTAGTGGCACCGATTGTTGAGTCGGAAAGCCAAGGTCGAGTATGTTGACAACCTATTGGAGGTTAAGGAATTTGATTTTTCAAGACCTTACTATATGTAATATGTGTTCTAGCTATTATTAGCTGAGCGAGAACTGGAGCTGCTACCGTAGTTGGCTCAATCGGTATAGGATCGACTTATCCTAGTGTAAGGAATTTCAGACATTTGGGATGCATGTGCCTGGTTAGGTGACCTGGACGGCACGACTAGGGTTTCTGACCTACATGGATGTAGAGGGGTAGCATTAGCTATATGCTATCATCGTTATTAGAGGATTGATACATCCTATTCGATGAGGATTTTGACCATGGAGTGGAGGAACTGGACTGTATTGGATTATGAGGCGACGGTTGGTGTAACTCGTTAGTTGCTACGCTAGTCTATGAGGGATTCTGACTCATAGATTGAGTGTATATGGTTGGATAATCTCGATGGTGCATCAGGATGTATGACCCGTTAGGGTGCGGAGAATGTGGAGTTAGCTGTATCTTTACCTGTCGGAGAGATATTGGACATTAATCAGGAGGTCAAAGATGTCCACTGAACTTCGGTTATTATACCTTCATCGTGGACTTATTAATTCACGGGATGATAAGGTTGATAACACCATGGACATTCGCGTGGTGTTGAGAGGTTAATTGAGATGGATGAATCTCTATGATATGTTGTAGTTTGGAAAATTCTACTCGTGTAAATGAATCTATTGGATTGTAGCTTTTTGATGGATCATTGGGTGAATAAATGATCCTTTGGTGGTTGATTAATTAGGAAATTGGTTATTCATGGTAGCATATGGTACGACATGTTGACACAATCTTTACATTATATGTTACCTTCTGACGATTTATTGGAGGATATATATATACATATATATGACTTGTGACGTTTGGAGGATGTTGTTGGCTTGAGGATACGTGGGTGATACTCATGACTTTGAACGTATTATGTTCGTGGATCGAAGTATAGACTTGACGCCAATGATCTTAGGATTGGGTGCCTTGGACAGTTGTGATGATTGAAGGGTTGTTCTGATGTACTTGGTTATCGGATGATAACCTCTGGATTGATAACTCTGGTTGGCCCGTAGCAGTGTAGTTTTAAGGTATCAGACGAAGCGATTACTCATGAGGAGTACGGACAGGTTTAGCTGCTAGTAAGTGCCGCATGAGGAATGATGAAATTTGGGGACCAAATTTTTATTAGTGGGGGAGAATGTAAACTACGACAATTTGAAAATACGAACCAGAAAATTTCGAGAATGTTTATATTACTTTTGTGTGATCTGTTTAGGGTCCCAGCTATTGGAGGAAAATTTGGGATTTAGATAGTATAATATAAGCATTAGGAAGGACTAGATTGTATTAGAACAAATAGTTACAAGGGTGAATATGTAATTAAATTTAAAACTAGTGGCGGAATTGAAATAAATGAAATCAAGAGGGCTAAATTGCAAAAGAGACCAACATAAAAAAAAGGCTGTTAGGGCTTAGTGTTTTGCCCACACGCCACTTCTGCCCGATCGAAGACGACGCCGACCTAGTTTTTTTCCCCTTTCTTCTACTCCACGCGGACGAGCCGACCCTGAGTTCCTTCCTCGGAGAGCTCTTTCATGTTGGTGACCTAGCGCCTTCGATCTCACTTCCCCATCTCCGATCGATCTTCGCCTACCTGTCCACTAGCGCCGACGACCATTGTGTGCCCTTGACACACTCGAATGAGCGAAGCTGAACCACCAGACTACTGGAGAGTCGAGGGTCTCTACTCCGAGGGTGGGGAGCCGATCGGGAGATAGCTATTGGGGATGGAGCTCTAAAGGTTCACCAAGGACGATGATCTTGAGGGTTACCTTCCATCATCGGGCCTAAGGTGAGATCATAAGGAAATGCTACCGGCACTATCTTCCTTGTGCGAGAGTTTTGGTCGGATTTGGTGACTTGTTTTCTGATGGATTCCAGCACACAGCTTGTTGTTGATTTCGGGCAAGAAAGGAATCTGAGCAGGGATCCTCCAGTCGGCTTCAATTCCGGTAAGGAGATGATTCATTCACAACATTAGGACTGGATAATTTAGAGATGTTGGAACAATGGTTCTGTATGGATTCGGTTCTGATTTGGATTGGGATTAAAATTGTGCTGTGAATTCCTGGTTAGTGGTGTGGCTCTGGTTTGGATTTTGGAATTTGAAATTGCTCGCAATTAGCTTTTGCTTTCTCTGATTTGGATTAATGTTTAGTAGTTGGATAAGAATTTTGGATGTAATGGGCTAGACTTGATCAGATGGCTGTTTTGTTTGTTCTTGTATAGATTCTGTTATGGATTGGATTGGTCTAGGATGAATTATGTTAGGGAATTGGTTGGATCCGCATGGATTAATAATTTTCTATAACAATTAAATTGAGCAGCTCCTGTTGTGTAATTAATTTAGAATTTCAGTTTTATTATCTGATTTAGAATTGTAAATAATTGTAGTTTGGATTTGGAGTTACCGTTTGAGCATCATGTAAGATGGTGATTGGGGGATGCTTTGTGTTTGATTTGTGCAATTGTGATTTGAGGTTTGGATAGGATCCTTATTGTGGATTGTTTTAGTTCCTAAATGGATGTTAGTGTGTGTGCGGGAGTTTGGGCAGCATGTATGGGAGTTGATATTAGCTTGATGTTTAGATCTTGTAATTGCTTGATTATGATGAGAGTTGTGGTTGATATTGACCCTGAATAGAAGTTTGGTCTCTTTGCTATGTTGTAAGAGTAGGTCTTGTTGGATTTGAATTAGTTAAATCCCCAAGGTGGCGGATCTATCTTGCTTTGGAAGGGTAACTAAGAATCTTTCATTTAATTAGAAGTAATTAAATGGAAAGAAAATGATTAGGTAAACCCTAATATGGTTTAGGAATTTTCTGGCAAGTTGCTATTCTATTTTGTAATAGCTATTAAATATGTCCTTTGATACAGGACACTGATCGAATTGTACTGGACATCTTGGACGGGAGGTTCTTGCTGATACGAGCATCTACTTTGAGGCGGGTACCCTTTGACTTATCTCTTTTGATATTGTCATGTGATTATGCATAGTCTGTTATAGATAGCAGTAAGATTATACGCTATCCCTGTTTATTATACCTGTTCTGGATACTTGTTGTTTATCCCTGAGTTATTATACTTGTTCTGGATACATGTGGTTTACCCTTGAGTTAGTATGTTGTAGTTCCATACAGTCTCAGGTATTGTCGTAACTATATGTATGCTTAGAGATCGTGTTGTATCTCCTGCCTTTGACCTTGAGGGATTTGTAGTTTCCAGTCAGTATACCTTGTAGGTTACATGTATTTCCTGTTATAGGATTTCAGATTGAGACTTAGTATACTGAGGACTTGGGAAGGGAGGTATGTGTATCTATCATACACCATCCTTGCATTGTTGCATGCCGGCGATCAGCGACTCCCTTGTGGTTGAGCCTAATCGTCTTCCGGCACATGATATGCACACACGGCCACTCATGGGTTAGTGGATACCGCTGGGTGTGTGCATTTGCTCTGTAGTGCTCCGCTCGTCCGCTCAGGGGTAGTGGTTTCGGAGCGTGGTAGCAAGCAGGGATCCCTTCTCTACCCATAGACCAGAGAAGATGAGAGAGATATCTCCCCCATATATACATGGGGCGGAGCGATAGCTCCACCAGCATCCTGTCCACTCGGTCACTCAGTAGCAGTGATGGCAGAGTGCGGACAGTGTCACGGCTCTACCCACTCGGCCGACACAGTATCGCCTGTCTCGGTGGCTTGACTGGAGTTAGGGGGTGACCATGGCATTGCACCATGTGCATATTTTGCATCGTGCATTGTTTGCTGCACTTATTTGCTGCACTTGTTTGACATCGCATATACTGGAGACTTGTTATCTGTGATTATCTGTCTATTTGTATTCCACTGGTATTTCATACCCTCTGTACAGGTTAGATGGATTCAGGTATGTATCTACCTCAGCATGTTCAGTATTAGTCTATCCCTACTGTTGATATGAGACTGTATTAGCTGAACCCTTATTGTTGGTATAACTTTCTATGCATATCTGTTGGGTATCCGCTGAGCTATGGACTCACCCCGTTGCCATACATTTTATTTCAGGTTGATGCCTGCCAGGAGATCCCTAGCAGCCAGTCCCCAGCTCCAGAGGAGCTCTTTTTGGTTTACGTGGTTTTGTTATGGACCCTGTAGTATTCCTATGCTTCCGTTGTGATGTTTTAACCATGTATGCACGTTTTATTCGAAGGTATTGTATTTTTGAGTCCTATGTTGGACTTCGTTTGGTTTTGGCTTTGTTCCTGCCCCCTGGCAGCTCAGGTGAGTTCGGATTTTGGTTTTACGACGTATAGTCATTTATGCAGTTATATATGTGTGGATTGGAGGCCTGAGGCCCTTTAAACTACGTGGTTGTGTTATATTATCTGTGTGTATGTGTAAATTGTCCGCCGGACAGGGGAGGTGCTGTCCGATTTTCTATTGGATCAGCGGCTCCTGGGTCTCGGGGCGTGACAAACAGTGTCATCATCGTCTGTCGCCACCCTGGTCGGCCGAGTTCTTTTTCGTGGATGCGCCGAGGGGACCGTAGGCTTCCATCTGTGGTCTTCGGGCGCGTTTTCTTCCTCCACCCCCTCCTCGGCGGGCAAGATGATGCATGACCACTTGGCAGGCGGTCGGCTTGCCTTCCCCATAGGTGGTCAGCTCGCCTTCTCAGTGGGCTTTGGCGCCGCCACCGGAGCTTGAGTAGGCAAGGCCTTGTCGCCTCCTCCCTCCGTAGCGGGAACAGGAGACGGGGCAATCTCCTGAAAGCTGGAGGGCTTGACAGCGTTCTGCTCCTCGCGGGGAACCTGCTCGGAGCCTTCGGAAGACTCGGCTGCGGAGGAAGGAGTAGTTGGAGGAGGGGCCAAGACTTGTTCGTTGGCCAACTCCTATTTGAGGAGCTTGTTCATCGCTCGGGACAGCATGATGTCCTTTACAATACAAAAATAACAAGACATCAGTTAGAATCAACAAGCATGTAATAAAAAATGGACTTACTGAGGCTGCGGCCAAGGCTGGTGACTTTGGAACTGATCCCAGCCCGGTACAGAAGTTCCTCGTAGGAAACCAAGCTGGGTCCATGAAACTCCATCCCAGCCAGAATACTTCTGGCCCGCTGGTATCCGGGATCTTGCTGAAAATCGCCCAAGTCGGGTGGCGAGGGTAGATCCTCACGCCAACGTATCGGACAAAATGGGCGCTCGGCGAGTTGGATGAAGAAGCAGCGCTCCTTCCTCTTATGGGAGGAAGGGAGGCTGCCAATGAATTTATGGCTCGGACGGGCGGTGAAGCTGAAGGCCCCCTAGAAGCTAAGTTTGGAATAAAAAATAATGGAAAGAACGGGGGTCAAGGGAATATCGAACAATTTAAAGAGAATGAATGCTCCACTCATCTGGGCGAAGGCATTCAGGGTCATCTGATGCAAAGGCACATCAAAATACTGGGAGATGGCCATGAAGAATGGAGGGATTTGAAAACGAAAGCCGAACTCTACCTGCCCTAAGAAAAAAGTGAAGAAACCTATGGGAGGCTCTACAGGAGACTGTTCAAGATTTGGAACCCTAACTTCTAGGTTTGTCGGAATGTCGTAGGCCTCACAGGCAGCTCTCAGCGTAGAGAACTTGAGCTTCGACGAACTGGCCTCATACCTCTCGGGATGATAAGCCCTCTCCTTTCCGGGCTTTCCCTTTTTCTCCTGGTCTCTTTTTCCTTTTCCCTCCTTACCCATGTCTTCGAATGAAGAAACGAGAAGAAGATCTAAGGTGAATGGAACTTACACGTCGAGAAGAAACCCTAGTGAAGGAGGAAGTTGGTAGACGATGGCGGGATGCGCGAGCTCTGATATTCGACAATGCAGGAATATGAGAGGATGCTTTTGTCTCCTCTTTTATAGGGATGAAGCCGCCCTCATGTGAGCAATCGAGGCGTGGCACATGGATGGTGATGTTTGCCTATCTCGAGGCGTCGCCACCCTTTATGGTCGTCGGTTGATATGGCCCTGCGGCGCGTGGCAGAAGGAGATCACGAAGAAAAGATCCGTCTACGTGGCGATGCCTTACTCGTTGAAATGTCTCCTCGCCATTAAGAGACCCCATGCGCTTTTAATGAGTGATAGACAACTATCATTGCCTAGACTCAGAACTCACAGGGACTCTTGAACTAATTCAAAGGATCGTCTCGGGCCGAGGGATGGATGTTTCGATTCCTCGGACCCGACAAGCCGCCAAAAGAGAAGAAATGATAATATAAGCCCCATAAATATGTAGCTTCCTCTCGTTGTACCACCAGCCTAATCAATCAGCCACATTTCCTTCGATTAGACTTAAAGGAGAAGACTTGTGATGGGGATAAGCATCCCGGGGTGGACACGTGGCACGAGGAAGCTATATGGTAGGATCCGCCAAGCCAGAGCTCCGAGGTCAGACTGAGACTATCTCGTGAGAGTGGATCCGAGCCGCGAGGTCAGACCGACCATTGGGCTCCTGAGACCACCTCGGGAGAGTAGATCAAAGCCCCCGAGGTCAGACCGAAGGTCTGGTTCCCGAGACCATCTCGGTCAAACAAATAAAAGCCCTGAGGTCAGCTCGAGAGACGAGACTCCAAGACTGGCTCGGAAGAGTGGAGCCCAATGATCAAAATAGGAGTCAAAAGACCTGACGTCAAGTAGTCGTTCCTCTTTCTTGAACAGGAAAATCATCGGATGATTATTGCCCGCAACACACGGCAATTAAGGCCTTAATAATCATAGTGGTCGTTACCAAAAGATAGGATGTCTATCAAGTAACAGATGATTAAGGGACGTGGAGGAGAACGTGGGGGCACGTGCGGTCAAAACCTCAAGTATATAAGATGCTTCAGCATCCAGGTAAAAGGGGGCAAGTTTTGGGCACTTAGAGCAAATTCTGATTCCTCGTTGTCCTCTGAAAAGATATAAGACTTCTGACTTGAGCGTCGGAGTGAGCTCCACCGGAAAGCCTTCCAGTGTGTTCCCATTAACACTCATGTTAATCTCGCAGGGCGCAATCGTCTTCTCCCCGTCATCGTCCTTATGGGTTGCGCTTTGGTGACTTGTCCTCCGCGTCGTTCCCATCCGGAACACATGGAAAATAAGCTAAATAAATATTTTAAATATAATAAGTTTAATAAGATGCAGGGCAAGAAATATACTCCAGGAAGAAGAAAAGTCAGATGCTACAATTGCTAAGAAGGAGGGCATATAAAGCATAACTGTCCAAAATTAACCAATAAAGAAAAAGACAAAGCACCAAAACAATCGAAATACAAAAACCTGAATGTTACATGGGATAAGTCGTCATCAGAGTCCGAGATTGCGACTTATGTTGGACTTGCATCAATGACAAATCATCAAGAATCGGATGAAAAATACATCGATGAAGAGAGAGCTACATCAAAAGAAAATAGCAATGAACGGGGAGCTTCCAACTCCAAACATGATATGGTAAGTGAGGTATGTTTGCTATCTCCTGATTAATTATATCATTGAATCAAACAAATGAGTAGATTATTGTGTAAACTAAAAAAAATGCAGATCTATGCATGTTCATTAGAGTTACTTGATAAATTAAAAATTAAAGATGAAAAATTAAAGGTACAGATAGAAAAATCAAAAAATGATATACATGTAGAAATTTAAATTTTTCTCGAGATTCAAAGTTAAATATTTTGGAGGACTTAATTAGATTTGAGGAACCATATGGATCAAATTATAAAAGTGCTCAAAAAATTCATTCCAATAATATTTTTGATAAATCAAGTAGGTATAGATTTATATTATATCTCCAAATCTTTTTTAAATTGCTACATTATTTTATGCATAATTAATGGTTAAGATTGAATAAATTATTTTAGAAAATGTTTTATTATTTGAAAAATCCATTCTATGAGTTATTTTTGAATTTAATTTATTTTTGAATTTTTTTTTGTGATAGACACAATTAATATCTATCCATAAAAAATTTTTGAGTTTTTTTACAATTAGATAATTTTCATACGATTTTTTATCAAAAATTAAATTTTAATTTTATAAATATGTTGAAAATTATTTTTGAAAAATCAAATTTTTCGGAGATTAACAGTTAGATTTTGAATTTTCAAAAAATTATCAATATTTTTAAGTCAAAACTCATTTTCCTAATATTTATTTTTAAAATTTTATACATCTGTTAAGAAATTATTTTTAAATACTCAATGGGAAAAGTATTTTATCTTAAAAATTTTTGAATTGTCAAATCCAATATTTTGACATGATCTCAATTTTTTTTAAAATTTTGGATAAAAGAATAAATTTTTATGAATTTTCTATCTAAAATTAAGTTTTTAAATCTAAGTTTTTTTAATGTCTTTTAGGGAAACTAATTTTTCGATGAATTTTGATTGGATGTCACAAACTCAAAAAAAATATTTTTTATTTTTTATTGCAAAATGACTAGCTTTTTGAAAAATAATAAATAATTTTTCGTATGATTTTTTTCGTTTTTAAAAAAAATATCTTTCAAAATTTAATTTTAATTTAAGAATTTTTTTATCTTTACCTTAACTATTTTTTTACATGATCGAAATGGGAAAAGATAAAAATTAAGTTACGGAGAGATTTAATTACAATATTTTTTTAATTAAAATCATAATAATTTTATTATTTGTTTTTATTTCTTATTGGTATTTCTCTAACTTCACTCGGATTGATGTACATAAAAAGGAAAAAATTGTAAGTACTGAGATATTTTTGATGTGGTTAACTTAGTAAAGTTAGGTCCTTTTAGGTTTTGATGTCTTGTGTCTAAGTGTGCATGAATTTAAGAGCACAAGAAGTCGAGTGAAAGATGTGGGAGTGAGATGGAGTGCACGGGAAGAGAGCCGATGAGCTCAATACATGCGAGAGATGAAAAGCCACAAAAGAGTATACCGGTAGAGCAAGAAAGGTATGTGTAATGTTCGAGGGACGAGAAGTCGGGAAGGAAGACTATTGAGGAGAAGGTCGGAAGTTGTGTCCGTGTGAGTTCAACTTCGGACAATCAGAATCACCCAGAAGCATCAAACGACTGGTCAATCGAAGGTTGACGAGAACCGGGACACCCAGACCCGTCCGAGGCACCTATGATCCAACAGTTATCCAGAAGAGAGCCGTTACAAAGGCCGTTGTGACACGGATAAAAGTTGATCCAACTCGGGTGCCCCCATTCCATTTAGGCGCCCGGGATATGCCAAATTAGCAACACGATAACTTTCCAGATCTATAAATAGAGTCATTTTAGCTCAAAATTAGAATAATAACTTATACTGAATTTTCTAATTTAATTCTATACTTTCAACGAGTGTAAGAAGTTTCTCCGTCTTCGTTAAAAAAGTTTGATAGTGGAGCTTTTAACGTCTTGAATTAGTAACCACTCAAGTTGTTAATCAAGTAAAACTCGAAATTTAATTTTTTTTTTAAATTGTTAATGTTATTTATTTATGCTAAACTAACTTTTATATTTCTTAAAAATTAACAAAAAATATAGTTTAAATTTTGCAAGATTATTCATCCTTTTCTAATCGACCCTACACGGTCCTACATCGACTAATTTATTTGACAGCTCTGCTCGTGGTGAGCCGCTTTTGTGTCAGAGAGAGGGAGCTCCCTCGTATATCATGCAAACCAACGTGGCAATGAAAGTGTGGTAATAGAAGCACTCGTTGTAAATGCCATTATACAATTTCGATGAAAAATTAGTATGTCCGTTTTTTCCACGTGCAATTCATAACATCCGGATTAATAGTCTCCGTGATTTATCTTATTCGTATTGATTCTGAAATGAGTTGGAGGAATGTTGAAATTGTTGGGGACGAAATGGCTATAGAGGGGGGGTGAATATAGACAATCACTTGCCCCTTGGAAATTTATCACGATTTCTGCAACTTAAATATCAGTAGCACAGCGGAAAGAATGGAAAACAGAGTATGCAGAAAAACCAAATGAAAGCAAAACACACACAACTAGCAAGATCGCTAACAAGGAGGGTTTATAAGGTTCGGGGATAACTTGCCCCTACTCCTTGGCGTGCCCTTGAGGTGGGCGATCCCTTGATCGTCGGCAAATCAAGCCCCGGTTAACACCGGATATGAAGCAACCTCCTTCTCGGTGGAGAAACCTCTCCACAGCGTGTTTCAGACAATGATATATAATGAGCACAATGAAACAACAACAAGAAGGATCTTACTCAAACACTTAGCAAGAACAAAACACATCAAGCTTCCCTGAGCTCCACCCAGTGGCGATCTCACGCAGACCCCTGTCTGCTTCGTGTCTTCCCACTGTCGGATTCCAAGCTTCTTGTTTTCTCCTTCAAGCGCTCAAGTATGATGATTGCTCCTCTATAGCTTGCTTAGAATGGTTGAAGAACTCAAGAACAGCAAGCTTGTCGCACCAGAACGCAAGAACCACAAGAACTTTTCAAACTGAATTGCTCGCTCCAGACTCGTCTCCTTGCGTTCCCTTTTTGTTTCTCCGCCAAGCGTCAAGTGACCACAGCTCTGTAGCTCCCAGCTACTCATCTGCCAACGCTAGCCTCTACTGAGCTATCTCTGGACTCACTGAGCTCCTCAGCCAAGCTCCAGTCTCAGCTCCAGTCTGCAGCTCGCCGTTGCAACCTGAGATGGGAAAAGGGACAAACCTGCTCCAAGGAAAGCATGCTTTGACTTCTCCTTGAGTGTTTGAATCCTTCCCTGTCACCTGAAACTCAATCAGAGCATTAGAGCAGAAGATCACGCATCATATCACATACATCAGCAAATCCGATACGATCAGACGCTCTGACCGCGTCTGACAGTGAAATTTGAATTAAAGTGATCGGTCACCGGACCGATCCAGGGTGTGGATCGGTCACCAGATCGATCCACTGCATCGCTGGGATTCCCAGCTCTCGCAGCTATACACGCCTGATCGGTCACCGGACCGATCAGAGTGAAGCCTGATCGGTCACCAGACCGATCAGATTGGATCCTGATCGGTCACCCAGATCGATCAGGGCAGATGAACAGTAATTTCTTAATCAAATCCAAGATCCCTGTTCGGTCGCCAGACCGATCCAAGACTTTGATTAGCAAGGGAACTCACTCACCGTTTGCTCCCTGATCGGTCACCAGACCGATCAGGAGCAAGACAGCAAGGAAGCAGTCTGCTCCCTGATCGGTCACCGGTCCGATCAGGAGCCACACAGTAGATTCCCAATCTCACTGTGCGCTCCCTGATCGGTCACCAGTCCGATCAGACATAGCTGGATCGGTCACCAGACCGATCCACTAAGGAGCATCGTGCCAATGTCCCTGATCGGTCACCAGACCGATCCAGTGACTCAACCCTAGCCCTCCAAGCTAGGAATTCATCCACCTTAGCCCTCCAAGCTAAGGATTTTTCCATCTAACTCTCCAAGTTGGGAATTTGCACCTAACCCTCCAAGTTAGGATTTTTCACCTAGCCCTCCAAGCTAGGACTTTTCACCTAGCCCTCCAAGCTAGGACTTTTCACCCAACCCCTCCGAGTTAGACCTTCATCCAACCTAGCCCTCTAAGCTAGGCACCTAACCCTCCAAGCCAGGACTTTTCACCTAATTCTCCAGGATGGGAATTTGCACCTAACCCTCCAAGTTAGGACTTTTTACCTAGCCCTCCAAGCTAGGACTTTTCACCCAACCTTTCCGAATTAGGACTTTATCCAACCTAGCTTCACTCACTAGGACCTAGCTTCACTCACCAGGGTTTCCATCACCTGGCTTCACTCACCAGGACCCGGCTTCACTCACCGGGATTTCTATCACCTGGCTTCACTCACCAGGACCCGACTTCACTCACCGGGATTTCCATCACCTGGCTTCACTCACCAGGACCCGGCTTCATTCACCGGGATTTCCATCACCTGGCTTCACTCACCAAAACCCGACCAGAACTTAATCCACATTTATTCTGTAGCGACCCGCCTTCTTCTTACCTTAGACGAACCGCTACTGTGTCTACTACTTGGCTCTAATGCACGACTAAAATGCGGAACTTTCTTTAACCATTTTTTTTCACTCTATCTAAAAATGATATTCTAACTTTAATAGTCATGCATTTAAGCTCATCACCCAAGGTTCTACAACATTACCGGAGTATTATGGCAACCATACTATTTCCGGACAGGGAAGAACGCGCCCAGGACGTGTTGACTAACACGCCCGTGCCAGTCACCCGAGAGATTGGCCAGTGAACGACACGCCCAGGACGTGCTGGAGAGCACGCCCGTGCCTGTTCCTTCTCCTAAGAGCACGCCCGTGCCTTGAGAGAGCACGCCCGTGCTGATCACTCGTACTCGCCCAATGCAATCACAAGGATACATATATATTTAATGGGATGACATGGAATCTTTACTCTACGAAATTGAGTATGTAAAACTATCCAAAACTTAAATGTTCGCTAAACTCCATAAAACAAGAACTTGAAAATTGAATAAACTATAACATTGTAATTTGGATAGTTAAATTGTCTCGTCTCAAAGATCTCTCCAAAGTCAGCCACCACATACACTTTACTCAGCACCGCCTCGTCGTCTTCCTTCAGAATTGCTTGCCTTTACCTTTATCTGCAATAAGAGAAAATGCATCTATAAGCGAAAAGCTTAGTAAGTACTATCTAGCTCACAAAAACTCGAATGTGCAAACATGCTTCTAGAACAATATGAAAATCATATGAGATACTAATATGCTTGAAAGAAAACTAAGAACATGTATAACTCAAAACATGCATACTCAAGCAATAATAAATCTCAATTTACTTTTCTTGGCTCAACTTGAAACTTTAGCTATTCTTTAACTTTTTGAAAACTCTTTAAACTTTAGAAACTTTGCTAAAGCATATACTTGAAAATACTAATCACTTGGATCCACTGAAGACGTAAGTACCATCTCATGCGCGTTCCCTAAAAGGTTGGGGTAGCGAGCCACCAATCCTAATAGAGCAGACCTTGGTCTACCAGGGCCAAGACCTTGGAATTGGACACCTGGATTTCTTTAACGACACCCTTGGACGCCGGGTACTGGCCTTAGAAAATAAAATAGCTTTTCTTTCTTTTCTTTCTTATCTGTAAATGCCTTGGCATTTTCTGAAGCACCTTGCGTGCTAAAATCCCTAAGTCTTGACTTTTGGGAATTTCTTAAGGCCTTGGCCTTTTCTTTTCTTATCTTTATCTTCTCTTTTCTTTTCTCATAGCTTTTCTTGGTCCCTAATCTCATATAGGGCACTCAATAAAATATATAAGCATACAATGAACTAAGATCACATGCAAAAGCTTAAACAAAAAGTAAATATCTCTTTTAAAAACTTTTAAGGAAATTCTCGCGGAAAAACCGCCTCTTACTGCAGGTGAGCAGTACTTACATTGATATCTTGGACTTACAACCAAGATTAACGTCTAGAGCTCGGGAGAAACTTGAGATCTCAGAGAATTCTTCACGTCTACGCGTTCCTCTCGTCGCGGGGATCCCGAATATAGGATTATCTCTTGGAGAAGAGTCTTGGCCGGCCCTCCTTGGCCTTGATGTTGGTCGGCGTCGCCCAAGAGAGGAGAGGAGGTCGGCATGAGGGTTTGGAGAGGAGAGAAATAAAACTTCTCTCTTTAATTAGCTATTTATACTTATGGGGCGGATTAACCTAACTACACCTTAAATAAAGGTCTCTCCATCCTTTGCTGTGCTTGATACCTAGCCCAGCTGGTCGCGCGCTCCCTTGGTCTCGTGGTGGTCGCGGGTTCGAGCGCCCGCTGCCCTTATGTGATTTTTTCCATTTTTGGCTTTTTCCTTTTTCTTTTTCTTCTTTTTCCAAAAATACCAAACGGACTCGGAAAATTCCATAAAAAATTCCTAAAAATATCTAGAATATTTCTAAACCATTTCTAAATAATTCTAAGGACTTTAAGAACTAGAAATGGGAATTTTGGGGCGTTACATATTCAACCAAACTTAAATCATTGTCAAACACCAAAACAACAACCGGGTCAGACTGCATCAACAATCTCCCCCTTTTTGTTGTTTGACAACCCGATTTAAGTTTAGGTATCAATCAATTGAAGCCATTCAATTCTCATAAGGGAATCATGATCCTCCCCCTATAATAACCATAAACTTAATCAGTCATTTTCTCCCTCTTTGTCAAACATCGAAAAGGGTATAGTTATTAAGTTTGAACATACCTCCCCCTCAAACATGGGTCTCTCCCCAAACCCAAAATAATCAAAGTTAAGTTTTGAATTGCACATGAAAACATATACAGAATAATATTATGATCAAACATGTATATGTTTCATATGACAAGTAAGTCAAAGGATGATTTTGGAATTGCATATGAGAGACATATACCATAAATGTATCATGGCAACAATGTATGTGCATCATATGGAAATAAGTGTGAATTGCACATATAAACATATACAGAAATATATCATGATCAAACATGTATATGTTTCATATGACACGTAATAATGCAGCTTCATCAGACTTATGATTGATACAGAAAAATTTCTGATGTATCTATGAACAATCAGTTTTCAGAAAAATTTCTGTAATTCTGATTCATTCAAGATCAGACTGCATTAACATTTGGAGTTTCATCTGAAGACATACAGAAGTATATCATGGTCAAATACGTATATGTTTCACATGACAGGTAAGAAATGCATCTGTATCTGACACATAGTCCTGATCGGTCTCCGTGACCGATCAGGGTCATTGATTACTTGATACAGAAGAATTTATGATTAGTCTGGGAAGCGATCAGATTTCAGAAAAATTCCTGAAACTCTGATACATTTCTGATCAGACTGCATTAATAATTGGCATTCCATAACCGGGGAGTAGACTCTATTGATATTCGATATTTCAGAAACAATTCCGAAATACGACATTAAAAACATGAATCGTGACTCAGCAAACCCTTTCTTATGAATTTGAACATTCCAATATAGGTTTGTATCAAATCACTATTAAGTACCAGGTTTGTATCACTTGAACAAATTTGTGCTCCCTTAGTACCAGGTTTGTACCAATGGGTGATCAAATATGTTTTAATTGTACTTGGATTGTATCAGATTTGTGTGTGGTATGATCATTACACTGATGCAATTTGATGAGAAGAGATTGGCTTGAGGAGGTCTTGGATCAATTTGGAACGGTCTGGGAGTTCCTTGATCAGAGTTGATCTGATCGGTCACCGGACCGATCAGAGTGATCCCTGATTGGTCGCTAGACCGATCAGGGTGAGTCCTGATCGGTCGGTGGACCGATCAGGTCTGATACAGACGACAGTTCAGAAACTCTGAAACACTTCTAAACTCTAATTCAATCAGTTTTAACTCCTAACAGTGTTCCATTAAACACCATTCATGTTTCTTCAATCAAAATAAACATCATGATTAGTGTCCTTTAATTTAGGTTTATTCCCATCAAATTTCAAGACCTTAAACCCCTATCAAGGCATGATCATTATGTGCTAAGCATGAACTTGAGTATCATACACAAGTTTGTATCTAAACATGATCAGTATGTTCTTAAGCATGAACTTGAGTCCCAAAAATAGATTTATATCAAAGCATAATCAGTGGGAAAACAAACAAGTCATGGAATTTGAGTTTGATACAAGGAAAGCATTATCCCTAGACCTTACGCTCATGTTCTTATCTATCACCACCTTATGAGTGATTGATAGATTCCATTTTATTGATTATTTGAGCTGCTAAAATCCATGTTTGATCTATGTTTTATTGTCAAAATTGTGAAATTGCCCTAGGTTTTAGAACTTACCTTTATTTTGGACTTAATTGCAAATATGCAAATTTTTGGATTATTTTGGCCACTAATTCTTGATCTATTTTTGTAGGCGTCAAGGTTCAAGGATCTAGGGCATATTGGGTCAAACTCGAGTCGGAAGTGACCCGGATCAGATTATCAAGATCACGATTAAATCTGGGTCGTTCGATTCGAAAGCGGCTAGATCTGAGCCATCCGGGATGATCTGAAGCCATCCGAGCTAGGGCTAGGGTTGATCAAGCACCCTGATCAAGATCTGAAGGTTTCACCACAATCAGAGCTAAATCAACCGTTGGATCAAGCTTGGAGGGCTCTAGAGCGTCCAATCACAGATAGAGTTGATCTGGACCATCCGTTGCATATCTGGAGGATCCAAGCTACCACAAGACAGATCCTGACCCCAGATCATCATCATAAAAGTTTGGCTCCAATCAGACCAAGATCAGCCGTTGGATTGAAGCAAATCAATCTGGACCGTCCATGCTTAATTACTTAAGGAAATTTTGGCCGCAGCTCTTCCCCATCGCGTCTTCGCCGCTACAGTGTTCTCCCTCCGTGTGTTCTTCGTGTTCTTGAGCTTTTCTTTTCATCCGAAGGCGTGATCACCCGATTCTTGATTCAGAGCTGGTGCTAGGTCGTCGAGGAAGCCATCAGTGGAGTTTCCGGATCAGATTTGCTCAATATGCAGTGCTGTTGAGAGGTTTCCGCAGTTCTGGTTACTTGGCATCTTTGGATCGGCTGTGATCGATTTCATTCCAACTGAGCTATCTAGAGGGGTTCCCTAGAGAGTTTAGATCATCATCCATTCATCTTCGCACACCAACACAGCCGAAATGAAGATTCCGAGTGGAAATTTCAGAAATGAAGCAATCTGAACTTGAATCAATCGCAGATGGCATTTTCTGCACGATTTGCTGAGTTTGCGGGTCCGATGCTCTCCCTTGCTTGACAACCAAGGAGTACCTGAGCTGAAGAAGGAATCGAGGAGTAGATTTCCTTAGTTTAATTCCTGTTTTAGCTGTAGACTTCAGTTTAGTCGAATTCTGTTCTGTTTTTCTGCAATTTCAGTTTTTCAGCAACTTAGTTTGTAATTCTGAAGTGTTTGAGCTAAATTAGGATTTTAATCTTCAAGTTAAGTTAACTAGGAACTTGTTTGGTGATAGATTAAGTCAGATTCCAGTTTGCTTTAGCTTAATTCTTGGCGTGCCAAGTTAAGTTGTTGCGTGCCATTCCAATCTCTGAATTTTCTTTAAGTTTTCGATTGGTAGCTGAGTGTTAGTTTTCTCTCTTGTTTCTTCATTTATTAGTGGTTAATCCTTGCATTCAAGTCAGATATATGTTTCCCTAGTTAACTTAGAGCTTGGTTTCGATTTTTGCAATTCATTCCCGATTGTTAGTTTAGCTAAGGCTGAAATTCTGAACATTCAATTTGAATTACTGCATATCCCAACTTTTGATTTCTTTTGCTTTGTTAGCTCTGGTTTCAGTTCGAATTTCTGTCCAGAATCTTGCTTAGTTGTTCCTCAAACCTTTGTTTCACAAACGAACCAATTAGTTTTAAAAAGTCGAGTTGAAAGATCACTTATTTCTTGATTTGAATTGGTTTTTGGCACAAGGAATTGTCCCTTGCGTGCCAACTGCCCTTGGCTTCAATTGCATCCAAATTTCAACTTGATTTTGTGGCATAAGATTGTGTTTGAATCAATAAGCTTGCACTTACTCAAATCTGAATTGTGTTGGCAGTGATTGGGATCCAAAAACACTTGGACTAGTTTAGTTGTAATTACTTGATTGAGTTTTACTTTTGCATGCTATTAATTGTGTTGCAACCTTGTTTGTTTCCGAAAATCCCATCACATTTTTTCTTTACTTCATTGCTTGGCATTTCTTTTGGTTTGTTGCAAAAAGAAAACAATTTCCCATAAAAAATTTGCAAGTGCTTGAGTAAGCTTCCATTAGGTTAAGTACTAAGTGTCATTTCTTTGCTTAGCTCCATTGTTAATTATCTTTCATTTTCATTTCATTGTCCTTTTCAATTACAAACCAAAAATCCATTTTCGTGTTTGAAACCCAAAAACGACACATAACTACAAGTTTGAATCAAACACGACAACTAGCCCCGAGAAAAATACGACCTGTGGCCCCTATATTACATTTTCATATTTTTGATTGTAAAAAGGGTTTCCAGTTATTCATTCACATCAAAAATTGGTAGACCCACATTCGTGACAGTATATTTTGGGTCCGTCAAATTTTTGGCGCCGTTGCCGGGGAATCTGTTAGTTGACTTGTTTGATTTTAGCTTGCGCACTTATTTCATATCATTCTTGATTTGTTTCTGTGCTTATTGCTATATCTTTTGATTTGATTTTATTTGTTTTATCCTTCTATCTATTTTTACTGCAAATTGTTTTGTTTTTATGACCAGGTCTTTAGGTGCTGAATTAGAAGATTTCGATCCTGAGATTGAGAGGACTTTCAGAGTCAGGAGGAGCCAGGCTATTCTTTCTGAGACTACAGATATCCCTCCTATTCAGATTATCAGCACTCACTCAGGCATTGATATGGCAGACCACCAGAGAACCATGAAGGAGCTTGCAGCACCTGACGCTGCATTTCAGTACTCCAGCATAGCTTATCCAGAGCTGGGGAAAAGTTTTGAGTTAAGATCTGGACTTATCAATTTGTTGCCAAAATTTCAGGGTTTATCTGGGGAGGATCCAAACAGACACTTGCACGAATTCCATGTGGTGTGCTCTACTATGAAGCCTCAGGGCATTTCTGAAGAAGACATCAAGCTGAGAGCTTTCCCCTTCACATTGACAGGAGCAGCCAAAGACTGGTTTTATTATTTGCCTACAGGACATGTGTCTAGTTGGATCGCCATGAAGAAGGCATTTTTGGAGAAGTATTTCCCAGCTTCCCGCACAGCTATAATCAGAAAAAGTATCTGTGGGATTCAGCAAGCGTTGGGCGAAACACTGTATGATTACTGGGAAAGATTTAACAAGTTGTGTTCAAGTTGCCTCCAGCATCAAATCAGTGAGCAATTATTGATTCAATATTTTTATGAAGGACTGCTGCAGACGGATAGAGTCCTGATAGATGCTGCAGCTGGAGGAGCCTTAGTGAACAAGTCACCAATGCAAGCTAGGGAGTTAATTTCTAATGTGACTGAGAATTCCAACAATTTGGAGGCAGAGCCTTGAGCACCAGAGGAGTGGGTGAAGTTCAGGCAGTTCCCACTGATAACAAGGAGGTTAAGAATGCATTGATGGAGCTCACCTCAGCTTTGAAGAAAATAGATTTGAAAGTGGAAAGACTAAGCTCAACTCCTTCAGTACCTCCACCCTCTACTCAAATTACAAGTGTGTGTGGCATTTGTTCTAGTCAAGAGCACACTTCAGACTCATGCCCCAATCTCCAACAGGATGAGACGGTAGCTGCATTAGTGAGAGGACAATTTCCAGCCAGAAACAATCCATATTCCTCCACTTATAACCCCGGTTGGAGGAATCATCCTAACTTGAGATATGGGAATGCTTTCTGCCAACAAGAGCCTCAAAATCAATCTTCACAGCAGAATCAACCGAACCTACAGCAGTCACAGCAACCTCAGAACAATCAGCAACAATTTCAGCCATCAAATCCGAGTTTTCAGCCTCAATTTCAGCTTAATTCTCAGCATTTTCAGCAACAATTCCAAGCATTTGAACCTCAATTCCAGCAACCTTATCAAGGGCAGCAAGGCTTTCAATCATTCCCAGCTTTCCAAGCTCCAAATCAGCAAAATTTCCAGCCATCACAGCCCATGATTCAGAATTTTCAGCCCTACAACCAAGGGTTTCAAGGTCAAAATTTTCAGCCTTCGCCACCTAATTTTCAAGCTCCAAATCAGAGTTTTCAAGGGTACACCTCTCAGCAAAATTTCCCAGCATATCAGCCCTCTAATCAGCCATTTAATCAACCCTATCAACAAAGCAATCAGCCCTCTCATCAGCCCCAATAGCAGGGTTTTCAACAGAATTCAACTCCTCCATTTCAGCCAACTAATTTATCCTTTCAAGGTCAATCAAGGAGCTTTCCTAACCAAGGAGGTTATGGAATTCAAGTGGAGGAAATGTGCCCCAACAGAGGGTTGAGGATATGTTTCAACAAATGATGCAACAACAACAAGCTTGGCAACAAAACGTTGAGAGGCAAATAGGGCAATTAGCGAGTGGAATTAATCAAAATCAAGCTCAAGGATCAAGCCAACTTCCTTCCCAAACTGTTCCTAATCCCAAGGGGAATGTAAGTGCTATAACTTTGAGAAGTGGGAAGGTTACAACATCTCCCAAGAGTCCAAGAGCAGAATTTTCAGGAAACCGGACAGCTTCTCCAATTCCGGCCCAAAACCACACTGAAATGAGTTCAAATTCAGCTGATTCCGACCCTAGCCCGTTCCCAACTCAATCCTCAAGCAACCCTCCAAATTTGGTGGAAATCAGAGAAGAAAACAGTGCCAAGGCCGATTTTACAGCAGCCACTTCGCAGGGGACAACACAGCAGAATTCAGCATCTACCTCTTTACCTCCGGCCAAAGTTGATGACTTTAGGGTTCCTTTACCCTTTCCACAGCAGAGAACACATGCCAAAAAGCAAGTGGAGGAAGAGAAAGCCAAGGAATTCAATGAGTTAGTGGAGCTATTTAGCAAGGTAGAGATCAATGTACCTTTGTTGACCATGATCAAGCAGATTTCCAAGTATGCTAAATTTTTGAAGGATCTTTGTATTCATAAAAAGAAACTCAAGGAAAATGAATTGGTCAGCTTTGGGAAGAACATCTCAGCACTTATCCACACTATTCCTCAGAAGTGCGAAGACCCAGGGGTATTCACTGTTTCTTGTGAGATAGGGAGCACCATATTCCAGGACGCTATGTTAGATCTAGGAGCTTCTATAAATGTGATGCCCAGGTCAGTTTTTCAGATGCTTGGCATAGGCCCTTTACAGCCCACTGGGGTGGTGATACAGCTAGCAGATAGGAGTCAGACCCACCCAGCAGGTATGATTGAAGATGTCTTGGTGAAGGTAAAGGAGCTGATATTTCCTGCTGATTTCTATATTTTGGATATGGAGGAGATTACTTGGCACACCGTTCTCCACTTATTTTAGGCAGGCCTTTTCTGAAGACGGCCAGAACGAAGATTGATGTATATGCCGGGACACTTTCTATGGAGATTGGAGACACGGTTGTACAATTTAGCCTTTTTGATACTATGAAGCATCCAAGAGAGGACCACTCCATCATGAGCATGGACATTCTAGAGGAGTTGGCGCAGACTGAGTTGGAGGCTGAGGGATTTCTGGTGGATAGTGCTGGAGGAGCTACAGATTCAGAGGAGGCTGAGAGAGTACTGACTGCTGATACTGAGGATTTTACAGAAGACATTTCAGACACACTTCCAGCTGGTGACATTTTTCTAGGTGTGGGGATTGCACAGAGCCCCAAGGATCACCTATTTTTACTGATATTCAGAGTGTAGGGGATTGCACTAAGCCCCAGGGACCACTTATTTCTACTGAAGAGGACCAGAGTGAATTGAAGTCATTACCAGGTCACTTAAAGTATGCATACCTAGGAGAGGAGCAGACTTTTCCTGTTATTATTGCACAGCATTTGGAGTCAGAACAAGAAGAAAAATTATTGCAAGTCCTGAGGCACTACAAAAAGGCAATTGGGTGGACACTATCAGATATACCAGATATCAGCCCAGCTATCTGCATGCACAGGATCTTTTTAGAGGAAAATGTCAAACCTGTGAGGCAACCACAAAGGAGGCTCAACCCACTTATTTTGGATGTAGTAAAGAAAGAGGTGACTAAACTTCTACAGGCAGGTATTATTTACCCTATTTCTGACAGTCAGTGGGTTAGCCCTATTCATGTGGTGCCTAAGAAATCTGGAGTGACCGTGGTGGCAGATGAAAGTAATGAACTAGTGCCCACCAGAGTTAAGAATTCCTGGAGAGTCTGCATTGATTACAGGAAACTCAACAAGGTCACAAGGAAAGATCACTTCCCTCTACCATTCATTGATCAGATGCTTGAGAGACTGGCAGGGAAGTCACACTACTGTTTCTTAGACGGATTTTCAGGCTATTTTCAGATTTGCATAGATCCAGAGGACCAGGAGAAGACCACCTTCACTTGTCCCTTTGGCACATTCGCCTACAGACGTATGCCCTTCGGACTCTGCAACGCACCCGGTACCTTTCAGAGATGTATGGTGAGTATATTGGGTGAGTTGCTAGAGGACTGTATGGAGGTATTCATGGATGATTTTTCAGTTTATGGCACGTCTTTTGATTCATGTTTGAATAACTTGTCTAGGGTTTTACATCGCTGTATTGAAACTAACCTTGTTCTTAATTTTGAGAAATGCCACTTTATGGTAGAGCATGGGATAGTTCTTGGACACATAGTCTCTCAGAAAGGTATTGAGGTAGATCCTGCTAAAATCAGTATTATTTCTTCTTTATCTTACCCCGTATGCGTACGGGATATTCGAGCTTTTCTTGGACATGCAGGATTTTACCGCAGATTTATTAGAGACTTCAGCTTGATTGCTCGGCCCTTGACACGACTTCTGCAGAAGGATGTTGAGTTTCACTTCGATGAAAAATGCAAAGAAGCTTTTCATAGACTCAGGGAGGCTCTTACCTCAGCCCCTATTATTACATCACCTGACTGGACCTTACCTTTTGAATTAATGTGTGATGCTTCTAATTTTGCAGTGGGAGCTGTATTAGCACAGAGGGTAGATGGAGCACCACATGTCATTTCCTATGCCTCCAAAACCCTAGATGCCGCCCAAGCCAATTACACCACGACTGAAAAGGAGCTTCTTTCCATAGTTTTTGCTTTAGATAGATTCAGATCATATTTATTGTGTTCTCATGTTGTTGTGTTTTCTGATCATGCAGCATTGAAGTACCTCCTGAAGAAACCAGATGCGAAGCCAAGGCTTATTAGATGGATGCTACTACTACAGGAGTTTGACTTGGAGATACGAGACAGAAGTGGCAAGGAAAATTTAGTAGCAGACCACTTGAGCAGATTGGAGGGAGATGGAGATCCCACGGCAATAGATGATGATTTCAGAGATGAGCAGCTTTTACAGATGCATGGTGAGTCACCTTGGTATGCAGACTTAGTGAATTTTCTTGTAGCTCATGTTTTTCCTACACACTTTTCGAAAGCTCAAAAGGATAAATTTAAAAGTGATGCAAAATATTATGTGTGGGATGATCCTTACTTGTGAAAATTTTGTAGTGATCAAATCATTAGGAGATGTGTACCAAATCATGAGTTTTATTCAGTACTCACTTTTTGCCATTCTTCAGCATGTGGTGGGCATTTTGGACCACAAAGGACTGCTAGAAAAATTTTAGAATGTGGATTGTACTGACCCACCCTGTTTAGAGATTCATATAGGTTTTGTACATGTTGTGATATATGTCAAAGAACAGGAAACATAAGTACTAGAAATGAAATGCCTCAACAAGCTATTTTATTTTGTGAGATATTTGATGTGTGGGGTATAGATTTTATGGGACCATTTCCTGCTTCTTTTGGATTCTTGGACATTCTTTTAGCTGTTGATTATATTTCAAAATGGGTGGAGGCTATTCCCACCAGGACTGATGATTCATCTGTGGTTGTTAGTTTTGTCAGGTCAAACATTTTTTGCAGGTTTGGAATTCCAAGAGCTATCATAAGTGACCAAGAATCCCATTTTTGCAATAAGCACATGAAGGCTCTTCTTAATAAGTACGGGGTATTACATAAGGTTTCTACTGCTTATCACCCCCAAACAAATGGACAAGCCGAGGTGTCGAATAGAGAAGTCAAATCCATTTTGGAAAAGACCGTGGGACCTCATAGGAAGGATTGGAGTAAAAGGCTTGAAGATGCATTATGGGCATATCGCACTGCTTACAAAACACCCATTGGAATGTCACCTTATAGACTTGTGTATGGGAAATCATGTTACTTACCTGTGGAGGTTGAGCATAAGGCGTATTGGGCGGTTAAAGCTTGCAATTTTGATGCTACTAAGGTGGGAGAAGAAAGGAAGTTGCAACTTCAAGAGCTTGAAGAAATCCGGTTGGAAGCATTTGAGAATTCAAGGATCTACAAGGAGAAGACTAAGAAATTTCATGACAAGCACATTGTGGACAAAGAATTTCAAATTGATGACAAAGTGTTATTATACAAGTCAAGATTGAAATTGATAAGAGGTAAGTTGAGATCAAGGTGGGAAGGTCCATTCATTATAACTAATATTTTTCCCTATGGAGTTTTTGAAATTAGGGACGAAGCTAATGGATTGGTGTGGAAAGTTAATGGCCACCGGCTCAAGAGGTATCTTGAAGAACTAAAGGAGCTAGAGGTGGAGGATGTGTACATTGAGGACGCTATCTACCCAACTTGAAAGGGGAGTTCACTAAATGTTGCATTCATTTTTCTTTATATATACCATTTCCTTACTTTTTGCAAGAATAACTTCAAGTTTGCGTGAGCAAGAAGTTTTCTCAAGTAGATACTTTTAAGTTCCAATAAAATTCTTCATTGTAAATACCATGTTTTTCACTTAGTACATTTTCATGGTTTTAGGAAATAAATGCTTAAGATACATGACATGAATAAATAGAGTCATTGTAAATATCATTTCTTATGCTTTTAGCACTTTTCCTTACATGAGTAGAAATAAATGTATCCCTCTAGATTTTCTTCATGTCATGTTAGAGTTTTTTGAAAATAAATTAAATTTGGTTGTCAAAACTTAGGGTTTAAGCTCATGGATGAAATTTTGAATATTTGAGTACTACTTGGCTTTGGATTCTTAATTGAGAATTTGAGATGGATTATTTTTACCTAGTGAGATTAGCCTTATCTTGTGATACACACATGTTATTGAACTCTAGAACTTGCTTAGGTTCTTTTAAAACCATATTTCGTTGATTGGATCACATTTATGAAGACTAATCCTATTGTTTCCATTTTTCCATGATCATACTTGTTACATACTCTTCTAGAATTGTCTTTCCTTATTCCTAATCTAACCCCAATTTTTCTATGGATTTGTTTGCTTGGGATGTTTTCTTGATGCTATTTTGCCCGAGACGGACAAAGAATTAAGTGTGGGGGAGTGATTAGTGATTTGGAAGCAATTTGTATCAAGTGAAGAAATTCATGTCAACGAAAATTTTTAATGGTTGAGAAGGAAATCAAATGGAGGCATCTAGATTCTTGACCATCAAAAACGAAGATCCAAACAATTTGGAGCCAAGATGAATCCGGTTGAAGAGTTTGTGTAATCCAAATGGCACACAAATGAAAGAAATTTATGCCATGACAAAAGAGAGGAAAAGTATGTTGTCTTGATGCTATGAAGCTATTCGGCCACTATGCAGAAGCTTTACATGCAGCTGCCCTTGCTGAAGAAAGCTGAACAAATAACTTAGAACTGTTTTGAATTATTGAATAACTATTTGTGAAGCTGAATTGGGGAACTCAGCAGCGTATCACTGATTTTAGATGGGAATAGCAGAATTGTGAGGCTGAATTGGGAAATTGCTAGGAGCTGAAGCAGAATTGAGTTGAGGATGATATCTGAAAGGAATAGAGAACAGAAGGTCTGAAATCAGCTGTTCCCAATTCGAAAGAAGCTGAGAAAGATGATCCATTTGATACTACTGCTGTAAAGAAATTAGATGTTTGAAGGCTGAGCACAAACTGAGAGCAAGCAAAAGATGAAATCAGCAATACCTTTTTGTGCAGTTGGTATCAAATGAGCTGGATTTAAATTGTTAAGGCTGTAAATTCTGCATGAAGACTGATTAAGAGGACTGAAGAAGTCTGAACAGCCTGAAAAGATTGCCACCAAGGCTGAATTGAAGGTTGTGAAGCTGATCAGAAGCTGATAAGAAGCTGAACAAAGCTGGAATCTGAAGACAAGTTGAAGAAAAGCTGAATTGAATCTGTCACAATCTGATGAAGCTTAAGGTCTGAATTGAGCTGAGACACAGATCAGTAACTTAAACTAAAGATGAATTCTAGGGCTGATGAATGAAGAAAACAAGCTGGAAAATCTGTGCAATAACAAAGAGAACAAAAATCTTTGACAAGTGAAGAGAATCTAAAAATCTGTACCAAGAAGACATCTATGAAGCATGGTTTGGTCAGCAAGTCTTGGAGTTGGAATCATGGAAGTCAAAATGTTGTGTAGGAAGCTGAATTGAGGACTGAAAATCTGAATTGCAGCTGAGAAAAAATCTGGAACTTAAGCAGAAATCTGTGCCAAGTTCAAGTGTGCAGAAATTGGTCAACTTGGAGCTGCATTTCTTTGTACCAAAGGTGCTGATCAGTCCAATTGAAGCTCACGGCAGTGATTAGTGATTGGAAGCTAGCTCTGATAAGGAAATGTAGCTGAACACAATTGGAGCTGGACAGATTGAAACAAATGCAGCAGCTGAAAAAGAAACAAGTCAAATGGGGAAATGAAATTAAGTTTTCTGGGCTGTGAATTCGGCATTGAGCTTACAAATGCATCAAAGTGATGAGTATATCAGCTGCAGGTCAGTTGATAGACACTACTCTATGCTGCTAATTGTTGATAAGAAATCAAAGAGTTTTGCAAGGTCTAAGAGAAGTGCCGTGGAGCTGAATTTTTGGTGCAAAACAGAATTTATGTGTGCAGAAATGAAGATATTATGAATTGAGTTAAAACTAATGAGGTTGCTGCAAAGTATGCTAAAAAGGACTCAAAACAAACCCACTCGAAGCCCAAGAGGTTTTGGAGAACAGCAAGTTGATATTTAAGCTGAGAATTCAGTTATGGAAAGAGGAAAACCAATGGAAATGCTATGAAGGCAGCTTGTACCAACTTGCAACTTAATTGAGTTTTTGAAGCTATGAATTAAGATATTAAGTGTAAATGTATCTGCAGTCGAAAGTGCACATTCAATTTCGGACTAAGAAGGAATAACATGGTAGAAGCTGCTGATCAGAAAAGAAGAGAAAGGGGAAAACAGTTTGAAAAAAAAAACAAAGTTGGTACAAAAATTAGAATTTTGGTTCCATGAGATCATTGAAGTTTCTTCCATCCGAATCAAACGCTTTATGTCATGTCATTTCTGACCTTGCTAGAAGATAAAAGAAGAAGAGAAAAATCAGAAAAGAGAAGGAAGAAACAAAAGTTGGCACACAAGAGCAAACTTGGCACATTGAGATCAAATGGAGTTTTCTTCATCCAAGGCAAAGAGATTAGTTAAGTTTAACTCCATCAAACTTTGGAATTCACTAGGGGACTGATAAGAGAAGCAAAGAGCATTGGAAACATCCTCAAGCACTCAAGTCTTCCACTTTACCAATTTTTCCATTTTCTTAGTTTTTATTTCACTCCTTACCATTTTATATGTTTTTCTTTGTTTTTATAGATGTTGATCCTAATCATGATAAATGGTAGAGAGTAGATAATAAGCAAGCCTATGGTAGTGCAAGAAGCATGTGTGTTTGAGTGAGCTCCACTTCCATCATCAACTTAGAATTTAAGGAGAGAGTCACCAATATTTTCCTTGAAAGGCTAGTGATTTAGATTCATCTCAATGACTCATGATAGATGAAAAGGCCAAGTTATTGATTTAAGGACAAGATAGTAATCCATAGAGCTTAGATTTATGAGAATTGGCAATCCTAAGTAATTTCTTTTCAATTGCTTCTAATTATGCTTAAGTAAATCTAGGGGATACATCTTTACTGTTTTCGCGAGACGCTCAAGGCTAAGTGTGGGGGAGTTGATAGATTCCATTTTATTGATTATTTGAGCTGCTAAAATCCATGTTTGATCAATGTTTTATTGTTAAAATTGTGAAATTGCTCTAGGTTTTAGAACTTACCTTTATTTTGGACTTAATTGCAAATATGCAAATTTTTGGATTATTTTGGCCACTAATTCTTGATCTATTTTTGTAGGCGTCAAGGTTCAAGGATCTAGGGCATATTGGGTCAAACTCGAGTCGGAAGTGACCCGGATCAGATTATCAAGATCACGATTAAATCTGGGCCGTTCGATTCGAAAGCGGCTAGATCTGAGCCATCCGGGATGATCTGAAGTCATCCGAGCAAGGGCTAGGGTTGATCAAGCACCCTGATCAAGATCTGAAGGTTTCACCACAATCAGAGCTAAATCAACCGTTGGATCAAGCTTGGAGGGCTCTAGAGCGTCCAATCACAGATAGAGTTGATCTGGACCATCCGTTGCATATCTGGAGGATCCAAGCTACCACAAGATAGATCCTGACCCCAGATCATCATCATAAAAGTTTGGCTCCAATCAGACCAAGATCAGCCGTTGGATTGAAGCAAATCAATCTGGACCGTCCATGCTTAATTACTTAAGGAAATTTTGGCCGCAGCTCTTCCCCATCGCGTCTTCGCCGCTACAGTGTTCTCCCTCCATGTGTTCTTCATGTTCTTGAGCTTTTCTTTTCATCCGAAGGCGTGATCACCCGATTCTTGATTCAGAGCTGGTGCTAGGTCGTCGAGGAAGCCATTAGTGGAGTTTCCGGATCAGATTTGCTCAATATGCAGTGCTGTTGAGAGGTTTCCGCAGTTCTGGTTACTTGGCATCTTTGGATCGGCTGTGATCGATTTCATTCCAACTGAGCTATCTAGAGGGGTTCCCTAGAGAGTTTAGATCATCATCCATTCATCTTCGCACACCAACACAGCCGAAATGCAGATTCCGAGTGGAAATTTCAGAAATGAAGCAATCTGAACTTGAATCAATCGCAGATGGCATTTTCTGCACGATTTGCTGAGTTTGCGGGTCCGATGCTCTCCCTTGCTTGACAACCAAGGAGTACCTGAGCTGAAGAAGGAATCGAGGAGTAGATTTCCTTAGTTTAATTCCTGTTTTAGCTGTAGACTTCAGTTTAGTCGAATTCTGTTCTGTTTTTCTGCAATTTCAGTTTTTCAGCAACTTAGTTTGTAATTCTGAAGTGTTTGAGCTAAATTAGGATTTTAATCTTCAAGTTAAGTTAACTAGGAACTTGTTTGGTGATAGATTAAGTCAGATTCCAGTTTGCTTTAGCTTAATTCTTGGCGTGCTAAGTTAAGTTGTTGCGTGCCATTCCAATCTCTGAATTTTCTTTAAGTTTTCGATTGGTAGCTGAGTGTTAGTTTTCTCTCTTGTTTCTTCATTTATTAGTGGTTAATCCTTGCATTCAAGTCAGATATATGTTTCCCTAGTTAACTTAGAGCTTGGTTTCGATTTTTGCAATTCATTCCCGATTGTTAGTTTAGCTAAGGCTGAAATTCTGAACATTCAATTTGAATTACTGCATATCCCAACTTTTGATTTCTTTTGCTTTGTTAGCTCTGGTTTCAGTTCGAATTTCTGTCCAGAATCTTGCTTAGTTGTTCCTCAAACCTTTGTTTCACAAACGAACCAATTAGTTTTAAAAAGTCGAGTTGAAAGATCACTTATTTCTTGATTTGAATTGGTTTTTGGCACAAGGAATTGTCCCTTGCGTGCCAACTGCCCTTGGCTTCAATTGCATCCAAATTTCAACTTGATTTTGTGGCATAAGATTGTGTTTGAATCAATAAGCTTGCACTTACTCAAATCTGAATTGTGTTGGCAGTGATTGGGATCCAAAAACACTTGGACTAGTTTAGTTGCAATTACTTGATTGAGTTTTACTTTTGCATGCTATTAATTGTGTTGCAACCTTGTTTGTTTCCGAAAATCCCATCACTGTTTTTCTTTACTTCATTGCTTGGCATTTCTTTTGGTTTGTTGCAAAAAGAAAATAATTTCCCATAAAAAATTTGCAAGTGCTTGAGTAAGCTTCCATTAGGTTAAGTACTAAGTGTCATTTCTTTGCTTAGCTCCATTGTTAATTATCTTTCATTTTCATTTCATTGTCCTTTTCAATTACAAACCAAAAATCCATTTTCGTGTTTGAAACCCAAAAACGACACATAACTACAAGTTTGAATCAAACACGACAACTAGCCCCGAGAAAAATACGACCTGTGGCCCCTATATTACATTTTCATATTTTTGATTGTAAAAAGGGTTTCCAGTTATTCATTCACATCAAAAATTGGTAGACCCACATTCGTGACAGTATATTTTGGGTCCGTCAGTGATCAGTTCAAATAATGTGTTGATCTTGTTCTTAAACAATCTTAGCATGTCATAGATTAATGTTAATAACACCCAACCAATAAGATTAAGGAAAACAAGAAAAAAAATTTTCTTGCTTGAATCAAATTAGCATCAATATATGAGTAAATTCCAAAACATACTTGTATCAAGTGAGTATCAACATGTGATCCAATTTCCAGGTTTTGATCAGTTTAATGTATGTTTATAACATGTTTGCTTCAACTACTCAACTCCATACTTGTTCCTTAGCATGCATTCATGTGGTATACACATACAAGAAAAACATAGCATACTTGATCATGGAAGACCTTAAATACTAAAGTAAATTATACCATGACTAAGCACTTTAACACATGAATAAAAATCACTAGCCAAGAGATTATATTGTCATAAGATCTAAAACAATGGAGCTTAAAACACTTAATTCGAATTTTCCATAACCATCCATGTGAATGACAATTTTCCTTTGGTCATGGGTTTGGAGCACCATTTATCAACAACCTATGTTGATAGATGCTCCCCCTCAATTAATGCTTATACAATTCTAAATATTGAGATTTTAGGTACCCAAATTTTGGGACCTAAACCATCTACAATTAATGACTTTGGCACCCATGCCTTAGTCATTCTCTTCCTCACCTTTTGAACCCTAGAATCATTTGATTATCTAAATTGAGTTCTTGACATTAATGACATGAAACTTGATTCTTTTGGTTGGTAACCTAAGCCAACCTTGTTGTAAACCGCTTTTTGTGAGTTCAAGATCATATCTAGGGTTTTTGAACTTGTTGAAAATTTCCCAAGAATATTCTTGAGATTTTCAATTTCACCCTTCAAACCCTTATTTTCATCCTCAAGATTTTGAACATGCAAGTCATTAATATCCTCATCCTTAGAGGATTTTAATTCTTCTATTTCTAATTTTAAAGATTTAACTTTGTTCTTTGATTTCTTTAACAATTTAGCTAAACATGCTATTGTCCGATAACATTTATCTAATTCCGGAGAGATTACCTCTTTATCATCCGAAGATGATGAAGGCGCGGTTGAGGAGCTTGACTCATTATCACTTTCTTCTCTCGAGTCCTCTAGTGCCATGAGGGCACGGTGATGAGTGTACTTCTCCTCCTCTTCTTCGGATGAACTAGAAGAGGAGTCATCCCATGTGGCCCTCAAGACCTTCCTTTTCTTCTTTGATTTATCCTTCTTGTTCTTTAACTTTGGACATTCATCCTTGTAATGTCCTTTCTTGCTACACTCATAACATGTAATATTAGACTTATCAAATTTAACTTCACTCGGGTTACCTTTACCCTTGAGGCGCCGACTCTTCCTCATCATTCTTCTAACAAAGTTGGTCATCTCGGAGGAAGAAGACCAGCTGCCCTCCTCCTCGAACTCGGATGAGGATGAGGATGAAGATGAAGAGGCTTCCTTCTCCTTCTTCTTCCCCTTCTTCTTCTTGTTGTCACCTGCCACTAAAGCAATACCTTTCTCTTTTGAACTTTTGTTAGAGATCTCATGTAGTTCCATTTCACAAAATAGATCTTCTAACTTAACAAAAGATAAATCCTTGGACACCTTGTAAGCATCCACCATGGATGACCACAAGGCGTTCCTAGGAAAAGCTTTGAAAACATACCTCACAAGGTCGCGATTCTCGACCTTTTCATCAATTGAATGAAATCCATTAAGAACTTCCTTGAACCGGCTATGGAGCTCACTTACCGACTCATTCTCCTTCATGGAGAGGTTTTGGAGTTGATTGAGGAACAAGTCCCTCTTTGCAATCCTCGAGTCTCAGGTGCCTTCATGGAGCTCTATGAGTTTGTTCCACAAGTCTTTCGCACTTGTGAAGGGACCAACCTTGATGAGTTGGTCTTTGTTCATGCCGCATTGTAGAGTGACAACCGCCTTAGCGTCGGCTTCACTTTTCCTTGTTTGTTCGGCAGTCCACCGAGAAGATTCAAGTTCCTTGCCTTCATCATCCTTAGGAGGGATGAATCCTTCCTTCACCGCGAACCACGTATGGATATCCATCTTCAAATAATATTCCATCTTTGATCTCCAATATTGGAAGTCGGCGCCATCAAAGAATGGAGGTCGGGTGGTGAAGAAGTCTTCTCTCAATGCCATCTTTTTGAAAACTCTCGGTTGTTAAGCCGTGTATAGAGCCCCATGCTCTGATACCACTTGTTGGACGAGATGGCTATAGAGGGGGGGTGAATATAGACAATCACTTGCCCTTGGAAACTTATCACGATTTCTGCAACTTAAATATCAGTAGCACAGCGGAAATATGGAAAACAGAGTATGCAGAAAAACCAAATGAAAGCAAAACACACATAACTAGCAAGATCGCTAACAAGGAGGGTTTACAAGGTTCGGGGATAACTTGCCCCTACTCCTTGGCGTGCCCTTGAGGTGGGCGATCCCTTGATCGTCGGCAAATCAAGCCCCGGTTAACACCGGATATGAAGCAACCTCCTTCTCGGTGGAGAAACATCTCCACAGCGTGTTTCAGACAATGATATATAATGAGCACAATGAAACAACAACAAGAAGGATCTTACTCAAACACTTAGCAAGAACAAAACACATCAAGCTTCCCTGAGCTCCACCCAGTGGCGATCTCACGCAGACCCCTGTCTGCTTCGTGTCTTCCCACTGTCGGACTCCAAACTTCTTGTTTTCTCCTTCAAGCGCTCAAGTATGATGATTGCTCCTCTATAGCTTGCTTAGAATGGTTGAAGAACTCAAGAACAGCAAGCTTGTCGCACCAGAACGCAAGAACCACAAGAACTTTTCAAACTGAATTGCTCGCTCCAGACTCGTCTCCTTGCGTTCCCTTTTTGTTTCTCCGCCAAGCGTCAAGTGACCACAGCTCTGTAGCTCCCAGCTACTCATCTGCCAACGCCAGCCTCTACTGAGCTATCTCTGGACTCACTGAGCTCCTCAGCCAAGCTCCAGTCTCAGCTCCAGTCTGCAGCTCGCCGTTGCAACCTGAGATGGGAAAAGGGACAAACCTGCTCCAAGGAAAGCACGCTTTGACTTCTCCTTGAGTGTTTGAATCCTTCCCTGTCACCTGAAACTCAATCAGAGCATTAGAGCAGAAGATCACGCATCATATCACATACATCAGCAAATCCGATACGATCAGACGCTCTGACCGCGTCTGACAGTGAAATTTGAATTAAAGTGATCGGTCACCGGACCGATCCAGGGTGTGTGGATCGGTCACCAGATCGATCCACTGCATCGCTGGGATTCCCAGCTCTCGCAGCTATACACGCCTGATCGGTCACCGGACCGATCAGAGTGAAGCCTGATCGGTCACCAGACCGATCAGATTGGATCCTGATCGGTTACCCAGATCGATCAGGGCAGATGAATAGTAATTTCTTAATCAAATCCAAGATCCCTGTTCGGTCGCCAGACCGATCCAAGACTTTGATTAGCAAGGGAACTCACTCACCGTTTGCTCCCTGATCGGTCACCAGACCGATCAGGAGCAAGACAGCAAGGAAGCAGCCTGCTCCCTGATCGGTCACCGGTCCGATCAGGAGCCACACAGTAGATTCCCAATCTCACTGTGCGCTCCCTGATCGGTCACCAGTCCGATCAGACATAACTGGATCGGTCACCAGACCGATCCACTAAGGAGCATCGTGCCAATGTCCCTGATCGGTCACCATCCAGTGACTCAACCCTAGCCCTCCAAGCTAGGAATTCATCCACCTTAGCCCTCCAAGCTAAGGATTTTTCCATCTAACTCTCAAAGTTAGGACTTTTCACCTAGCCCTCCAAGCTACGACTTTTCACCTAGCCCTCCAAGCTACGACTTTTCACCCAACCCCTCGGAGTTAGACCTTCATCCAACCTAGCCCTCCAAGCTAGGCACATGACCTTCCAAGCCAGGACTTTTCACCTAATTCTCCAGGATGGGAATTTGCACCTAACCCTCCAAGTCAGGACTTTTCACCTAGCCCTCCAAGCTAGGACTTTTCACCCAACCTTTCCGAATTAGGACTTTATCCAACCTAGCTTCACTCACTAGGACCCGGCTTCACTCACCGGGATTTTCATCACCTGGCTTCACTCACCAGGACCCGGCTTCACTCACCGGGATTTCCATCACCTGGCTTCACTCACCAGGACCCGACTTCACTCACCGGGATTTCCATCACCTGGCTTCACTCACCAGGACTCGACCAGAACTTAATCCACATTTATTCAACCAAACTTAAATCATTGTCAAACACAAAAATAATAACCAGGTCAGACTGCATCAACAGAAATGAGTGAATCATCTTTTATCACCTTATATAATTTGTGGTCACGGAATCTAGGGAAGGGATGGACGGGAGGAGATAACAGGTTGGGGTTGGGTTGGGTTTGAACGGTCAAAAGCTGGCAGAGTGATAAAATATCATTTTAGTTAAAAAGTATTAAAAAATATTTTCATAATTAAAAAAATGAATTTTTAGAATAGATTAGGGGAGCTAAATGATTTTTTAAGTTTTTTTTTTGCTAAACAAAAAATTAAAAGGCATCAAATTTCATCGGGCCTTGGATTCGTCGGAAGAAGTCAGGAAATTCATGTCCCGGTTTAGATCTTTCACGAGCCGCCGCCGCCTGAGCGCCTTATCCTCCCTGTTCTCCCAATCCCACAAACCTAGCTCTGTCTCCAAGCACCTCGCTAGTGCGGTCTCCAATCCAGAAGGGAAGCAACCGACGCCGTTCTCACCCAAGGCAACTGCCCCAAATCTTCATGATCTCGTTGATCTGATCGACTCCTTCCTGCAGGCTAAAAATCTCAAATCTGCTTTTTCGGCTGTGTGTTTGCTGTTCAAGAGCGGCCATGCGACGGGCGCTTTCATTTTGAACCTGTTGGTGAAAGGTCTCTGCAAAGACCGCTCCGTTTCCAAAGCCGTGCAGCTGTTCCGAGAGGTCGAGCGCAAAAAGTGGATTTTTCCCGACGTCGTCACTTATAGCACTCTCATCAATGGCCTGTGCAAGGATAAAAGGATTGAAGAAGCCATGGAGCTCTGGAGAGAGATGGCGTCGGGAACTGGTCCTGGCTGCTCCCCGGACACTATCACCTACTCGACGCTTATGAATGGTCTCTCCAAGGCCGGAAGGGTGGAGGAAGCCATGGAGCTGTGGAGAGAGATGACATCGGGAACTGGTCCTGGCTGCTCCCCGGACACTGTCACTTACTCGACGCTTATGAATGGTCTCTTCAAGGCCGGAAGGGTGGAGGAAGCCATGGAGCTGTGGAGAGAGATGGCGTCGGGAACTGGTCCTGGCTGCTCCCCGGACACTGTCACCTACTCGACGCTTATGAATGGTCTCTCCAAGGCCGGAAGGGTGGAGGAAGCCATGTCCTTGCTGGATAACATGAAAAGGAGCGGGCATGAAGCCAATGTGTATGTCTACGGTGCGCTTGTAAGTGGTCTGTGTAACGCTGGCTCCGTAGACAGGGCCCTGGAACTCTTTGACGAAATGTCCCAGAAGGAGGTTCGCCCAGATTTGGTCGTTTACAGCAGTTTGATCCACGGCCTATCCAAGCTTGGACGTTGGAAGGAGGCTAAAGATATGTTGCATAACATGGCGAGTCAGGGAATCCGTCCCGATGTGATAACGTATACTAGCTTGATCGATGGCCTTTGCAAAGATGGAAAGAGCTCTGAAGCCCTGAAGATGCTAGGTCTGATGGTGGAGACAGGTGAAGAGCCAAATTATATCACGTATACTAGCTTGATCGATGGCCTCTGCAAAGATGGAAAGAGCTCCGAGGCCCTGAAGCTGCTAGGTATGATGGTGGAGAAGGGTGAAGAACCATGCAATGTCACGTATAACGTCCTAATTAATCATCTGTGTAAGGAAAACCTGGTTGATGATGCTTTTGAGTTCCTTGAGAAGATTACCAGGGAAGGAAAATCACCGAATGTTGTTACTTACACTACACAAATCCTGGGTCTTTGCAATGTAGGCCAAACTGGTGAAGCATTGAAAGTGCTCGGTAAAATGCTTGATAGTAAGTTTGGAGTTGAACCCAATTTGTGGACCTTTAACACGCTTATACATGGACTTTGCAAGAGGCATAATGTTAAACTAGCCTTGGAGGTACAGAAGCTGATGGTACGTAGAGGGTACACCTGCAATATGGTTACTTTCAATATCCTACTCGATGGACTCCTCAACACGAAGGACGTTCGAGGGGCTATCTACCTGAAAAGAAAGATGGACTGCCTAGGATTGGAACCCGACTCTTTCACATACAACATCCTTATAAATGGGCTCTGCAAAATGGGACATGTTGAAGATGCAGAAAAGCTCCTTCGTGAAATGAAGGAAAAAGGAATTTGTCCTAGCTTACATGATTATAATTCTATAATGGCAATACTGGTTAAGACAGATAGAATGGAGCGAGCACTGAGTTTATTTGATGAGATGCAGGATAATCATAAGCCTGATGTGGTTACCTTCAACATTTTAATTGATGCGGCATGCAAAACCGGAGATATGGATTTGGTAAAGGACTTGTTTGTGGATATGCGTCAAAGTGGTATCACTCCTAATTCAGTTACATATTTTGCATTAATAAATGGATTTGCTGAATCTGGAAAAACAGATGAAGCTATGCAAACGTTGGAGCACATGAATTGTAGTGGATTAGTTCCAAATGTTAGCATATACAATTCACTTATAGGTTGCCTCGTAAAAAAAGGTGATACTAGAAATATTGTTAGCTTGCTTCATCAAATGGCAGCAAAAAATGTGGCTCCTGATACAAGGTTAATGTCAACACTTTTGGATACCTTGTCATCTGATGGAGAAGTCAAGACCCTATTGAAATCTTTGCCGACTTTCTCAAATGAATTGTCCGGAAGAACAAAATTTTCATGTCATGAATTGATGGAAAACCTCCAAAGATCTTGCCTTGAGCTCCGATTACCAGCTAGTGAAGCATCTTGAGTTGGAGAACGATTGTATGTCTTCTTCCTTTTCCTGCATACTAAACTTAGGACCGACACTTCACTAGATTATGACTTTGTTATTGGCTTTACAGTTTGTAGACAAGATTTGTATAGTTGAGAACTTGGGATCTCTTAACGTTTTCCCCTTAAATTTTACTTCGTATATTATTTGATCTTGTCCAACTTCATCCCTACATTTCCTTGGCTGTTGGTATTAGTGTTAAAATTTAGTTTGTGCACGTTTACAAATGAAGAACAAATTCTTTACATGGTTTTAGTCAAATTTGATTCCTCTTATCCGTTTGTAAAACCATGTTCAGGTAAACTAGCTATAGCAAACCTGTATAATTTAATATCGAGGAGAATTAAATTGATTCATTTAGGTTTTGCATACTCTTAGATCTCATCCAGATTGTCATGGTTTGGATCTTCGGAAATTCACAAACTATTTATAGTTTAAACCAATTGATATCTTATATTCCAACCTTATTAACATGAGCTAAAGAAGAAAATTCAATTTAGAAAATCTCTCATATCGACAACTCTGATTGCTCTTATTGGTATGTATATTTTAGAAATGACAAATTTTATACTTTCCTTGTTTAGTAATTATGCATTCTAAAGGATTTTTTTTTTGGAATAAGAATTAGAATTTGATGTTTGAACTGTTCAACATTATGCTTTGTACATTGGAAAATAATCTGCAAGCAAAATATCTGTTTATATTGATTTAATGTTTTCCAATATTCTTTCTCCTTGTCAAATGGAAAAGCTATCTCCATTATTATGTCATAATGCAAGACAAATTATATTGTTGGCTTAGGTAGTATAACATAATTTTAGTGAATGTTGTGTGTTATGATACATAAGGCTCTCAGCTACTAGCCAATTACTGAACTGGATTTTATCCAAAATACTTTGAGAATTATGTCATTACCCGTGCTTGATTAGTATATATCTATCATAATTTTTGTCTTGGAACATGTTTTTCTCTTGATGGCACTGTGCTGCTACCCGTTTTTCTTTCTCGGAACACTTTGACTACAATTTGTTTATTGTGATAGTAAAAACTTGATGTTATACCTATCAATCAACTCAAAACCCTTATCCTGTCTGAATTCACTGTGAGTAAGAAAACTTCTATGTTAAAGTAAATTAACTATTTCATTAAAATTTGTTAGACTAGGTTGATAGTTTTAGCAATTAATAGTTGGAGAGACCACAATATTTGTAGCATCGTTGGCAGGCCGACAAAAAAGGGTGAATTATCATGCAAATTAGAACTAGATCTATTGCACAACTCTTGCAAAGATAGAAGCTAATTTCAACAGTTAATTAAAAACAAAATCATAAACAATAACAAAAAAAAGATAGGTTATGATTTATTTGATTGCAACCGAGGTAGTTGTTAATCCAAAACAGTTAAAAACTCCACTAAAAATATCCTTGGTTGCAGGTGATGAAGCCTCTTATAGACATTAGAAAACTTATAAAAAGACTAGGAGAATAGAGTACAGTTGTTGGTATTCAATCTTAGCTTTTGGGGGCTAATTATAGCCCAAAAACTAACCTTACTATTGGGCTGACGTGAACCTGAGATGCCTGAGATGGATAAAGTTTTATCCATGGGCGCTAACGATAACTTGTTGATAAGCTTCGTTCTAAGATTCCTCGGGTTCAAACTGAGATGTCTTAGTTCAACTTTATGCAAAGTTGAAACATTCAACTGAGGCGCCTCCCAAGGCAACTGAGGTATCTCAGTTGACCAAATGGTCAAAGTCAACATTCGTGTTGACTTTTTCATCCTTCTTCCGCTTAGGTGATTTCCGGTCAACCAGAGTTAGACATACCCGAACTTGACTCCGCTCTTCGCCTCGAACAGACTTCGTTCCGGCTTCTCGTCCCTCGGACGTTGTGTGCGTTTTTTTCGCTCCACCAATGTACTATTTCGCATACCTCCACGGTCCTCAGATGCACCGAGCTCGTCGACTCTCTTTCCATGTCATCCTTCTTATCCGCTGCGTCTTTCGCTCGACTTCCTGCGCTCCTAAGCTTCTACACACTTACACACAGGGATCAAAACATACCAGGACTTAACTTGACTTGGTTAATCACATCAAAATCAACCCAGGATACTTACAATCTCTCTCTTTTTGATGTGTATCAATCCAAGTTAAGTTAATATTAGCTAAACAAGAATATAACAATTTATTTATTCAAAAAATAAAACACATTTGTCAATTTAGTGCAATAGATAATGAAAAAAATTCGAACATAATCTCCCCTTAAGTTAATCTTATTTACTCTCCCTTTGGTTACATAAAAAAAAATGAGGTAAAGGCATTTAAAAAAAAAAGGAAAAACATACCCATTAATGGGAAAAAAACATATTTTTAAGAAAATAAACTTGATGAGTTTCAAAGAATATTTTTAAAATTCAAATTTGACTTTAGAAAATTTTGATAATTTTTAAACATCCAAAATACAACGTACATATCAAAAAAATTTGAAACTATTAAAAATAATTTTTTGAATTTTTAATAATTTAAAAATATGATTTTCGTATAATGATTCATAAAAAAATTATTTAACTATTAAATTTTTTTTATCAAAGTGTGAAATCAATGAACTCAATAGTAAAAAAATTTTAGATTAAAATAAATTTTCTAAGTTCTAAAATAATAATTTTAATCAATGAAAAGATTTTTGAGAAAAATTATTTTAAAATTAGATATTAACTTCGAAAAATTCTGTTAAAATTTTGAAATGGTCAAAATATAGCGTTTAAATTCTTAAAAATTGGATTTATAAATAAATAATTATCTAAGTAATTTTAAAATTAAAAATTCAATTTTAAAAGAAATTCATGAAAATCCATCGAACATATTAAAAATTAAAAAAATTCTAGTAAGTAGATAGAGTCTTTGTGCATCATAGAAAAATTTGAAAATAAATTAACTTCAAATATTACTAGTGGATTTGAATTTTCTAATTATCAAGAAATTCAAAAATAATTTATTCAACATGGAAAAAAAGTTAACAGTTTAAAATTGACTTAAGAATCCAAAATAAATTTTCACCAACAAGGTTAATCAAAAACTTTGGTAGAATGTAGTTCTTAGATACTTTTATAATTTGGCTCTATGGTTCCTAATATACCAGATAAGACCCCAATATATCTAAAAATTGACTTTTGAAAGAAATTTGAAATACCAAATGCACAATCATTTTCTAATTTAGCTATTTGTGCCTTTAATTTTTTCTTTTCACATTTTACTGAATCGTATATTTCTAAAGGGCATAAACGAGCTAATTACTTTTTCAAATTTATATTTTGCATTCTCAATTTACACAAACTTTTAAGCATAGATTTAATACCAAAATGTTGTTTATCTGAAGGAAGCTTGCATACCTCACTTACCATATCGTCATGTCTGAAATTGGACGCTCCCCTTTATCGTTGCTCTCTTATGTTAAATCTCCCCCTTCATCAATGCTAATGTCGGAGGTGGATGCTTCGTCATCCTCTTCTTGATAGCTTTCCATAAGTGCAAGTCCGACGTAGGTCTCGATCTCGAATTCTTCTGAAAATATGTCGTTCCACATTGCTTTTAAATTCTTGTGCTTGGACTTGTTTTTTTTTTCTTTTTTTATTATTAATTTAGGGCATTGCTCTTTAATATGACCTTCTTCGTCGTAGTGGTAGCACCTAATTTGCATTTTTCTTGGTGACCGTTTCTTGCTCTGCTTCTTAAAAAATTTGTTAGATCTAAACATTTTGTTTAATTTTCTTACCACAAATATCGTTTCTTCTTCATCTGCTGAACTCTGAATCTGGTTCGATCCTTCTTGTGTTTAGGGACACATTATCTGTCTTATTTTTATTTTCTGCACATCGAGATTCATGTAATTCAAAAGTAGAAAATATTTCTTTAAGGGTACTTACCTCCAGGTCCTTTGAGATATAGTGAGCATCTACTATTGAAGTCTGCTCCGGGGTTCTTGGGAAGACGTCGAGAGCATATCGAATTGAGTTGCGATTTGTTACTAATTCGCCAAGATTTGTGAGTCTGATGATTAGCTCCTTGATCTTCGTATGCAGTCGAGCCTTTGTCTCTCCTTCTTCCATCCGAAGGTTAGTTAGTTGGTTCTGAAGCGGATCTTGTCGTGCTAGCTTTGCCTCCGATGTGCCTTCGTGAAGCTCAAGGAACTTCTTCCAGAGTTCTTTTGCCGAGTTGTATCTGTCGATGTGGTTGACTTCTCGAAGTGGTAGTACTGTCAGCAGGTGGAACTCTGCCTTTGCGTTGGCTACAGGATCTGATTGTTGCTTCTTACTCCAGAGATTCACTTCTATGGGTACTTCAAAATCATATTTTATTATTAATAAAATTTCAAAATAGTTCCAAAGAATACCTCCATTTTTCGCTTCGATGTCGCGAACATCCCCTCAAACTTTGGCGGATAAATACTAGTTCCGACATTTGTAATTGTTTCAGTTGACGGTTAGTTCTTCTGGAGCGTTTTGGCTCTGATACCACTTATAGGACCGTTAGCAGGTCGGCAAGAGGAGGTGAATTGCCCTACAAGTTAGAACTAGATCTTTTGCTCAACTCTTGCAAAGATAGAAGTTAGTTTCAGCAGTTAATTAAAAATAAAACCATAAACAACAACTAAAAATGAGAGGTTACGATTTACTTGGTTGCAACCTGGGTGGTTGCTAATCCAAGACAATTGAAAGCTCTACTAAAAGATCTCCTTGGTTATAGGCGGAGAAGCCTTTTACAGATGTTGGATAGCTCAGAAAAAGACTAGGAAAATAAAGTATAATTGTTGATATTCAATCCTAGCTTTTGGGGGTAAATTATAGCTCAAAAACTAACTTTATAGACTGACATGGACCTGAGGTGCCTCAGATGGATAAAATTTTATCCACGAGCACCAACGGTAACTTGTTGATAAGCTGCATTCTGAGGCGCCTCAGTTCTAACCTGAGACGCCTTAGTTTTGATCCGAGGTGCCTCGGGTTCAAATGGAGGCACCTCAGTTCAGCTTTTGCGCAAAGCTAAAACTTTCAGTTGAGGCGCCTCCCAAGGCAACTGAGTCGCCTTAGTTGACCCGAATGGATTTCGTCCATGCTTCTCATCCCTCAGACGTCGTGTACGTTTTTCTCGCTCCACAGGTGTTCTCTTGCGCAGACCTCCGCGTTTCTCAGATCCACCGAGTCCGTCGGCTTCCTTCCTGTGTCATGATTCTCGTCCGCTACGTCTTCCTGTCGACTTCCTGCACTCCTAAACTCTGCACACTTAGACACAGGGATCAAAACATACTACAACCTAATTGACTTGGTTGATCATATCAAAATTAACCTGGGATACTTACATATTAGTTGCCTACTTTCTTTTTGAAACTGCCATGAATGAAAGGAGATTTGTATGGTTTTAGCTTTCGCCTCAACAAAGATTAAAAAAATTCTTGCTCAAGTTATTTATTCTTTATAGAAATAACCTTTACATATTGTTGTTGGTAATCGAGTAATGATACAAGTTTTTTTTGTCTGTCATTCTCGTTCAACAATTGTTGGTCGACTGGATGCAGAGTGCACACATGCTTATTTCCGTGTAGAAAGTCATCAAAACTTCTCATTCATACTATCTTCTAACTTGTCTACTCTATGATGTGAATGTCCTTAATACTTGCACTTTTCAGGCACTCATAATCTCAATTATGAATGTGCTCCGCATTAAAATACTCAGATGATTTGGTTAAAAGATAATCAAGAGTTCCCCTTATATCTGATGAAGTGTTAGATGTGGTTAAAGGATAATAATACCACAGTAGACTCTCAAGACTCTATAGGTGTGTTTGGTTGGAAGTTATACATGATAAGTTTGGTTATCCATCCAAAGTTATCAAAAAAAAAATCTTATTTGATTTGGATAATTAGTGATTCTCAATTAATCATCCATGCCCGACACATCAGCAAAAGGGCATGCAACCAAGAATTGAAAAACCTTGGAAAAGTGAGATTTTTCTTAATTCCAGGGTTATGAAATTTTTCTATCCCAAATTATCCTTCAATATTTACTCTTTAAGACAAATCTACCCCTAAAATTAATTATATTATAACTCATTGCCGTAGCAGGCCGCGGCTGGTAGTCGGCGGCGACTGATGACGACCGACGATCGACGATGGCCGATGGTCGGCGGTCGACGACAACCGGCGGCCCGCCAATGAGAATATAATTTTTTAAAAATTAAAATAAATATAATCGTATATCGTCGAATATAATTTTTTAAACTTAAATAGAGGGTGTAAATAAGTATAAAATATTATCCTATTTTTTATTTTTAATTTAGACAATCATACAATATTATAATGCTTATATTAAACTAATGAGTAATACTTATACTAGATTGTATACTATTACCTTCAAACAAACATGATTTTATTTGATCATTTAAATTGAACCAAAAAAAATATTAGATTATGTTTTATTTCCCATAACATTAGTTATTAACCAAACAATAAGATTATACATGATAACTTCAACCAAACACATCCTATAATATAATCAAGAGTATCCCTCATATATGATGAAGTGTCAGATGTAATATAAGGATAACGACCATATATATCATGGGATATCTGATTTGACTAGCTATTTGAGATTTTATATACAAGTGCTAAGGTTTTCATGGGATGAACTGATAATTAATGCATGGATATTGTCATCATGAGGTCTATAATCAAAATCTGGGAAAGCTAATGTATCTATCCTCTCCACATGTTATTCATAGATTCGAATTAATAGACTTTGTAATTTATTTTTTTCATATTAATTTTAAAATAAATTAATAAGAGTGTTGAGACGAACGAATAATTTTTTATCACTGTATACCAGTGCTAGCTAGGGCTAAACCGAACACTAGTTATATATTAAAATGTATGTCACACCTTCAAGACTCCATGAGATAAGGAGGGATATCCACTCATGTCTGATGCAGTGTCACACGTGAGTAGATTCTCAGATATGAAATATCAAAATATAATATATGATCTAGGATGGTGACTCATATCTTATGGGATAATCTGAGTAGTTATTCGAGTTTCCGTATACAAGTGTTATCAAAATGTTATTTTTATAAAAACTAAAGAAATTTTAGTTATTAGATAAATTTACCTATAATGAATATTTAAGTTTTCAAATTTTATCACCATTATTATACTAGTTAAAAGCATTACAAAAATATTGTGATCATTAAAAAAACTATAATTGATTAAAAAACCTATTTAAAATTATAAAATTCTCAAAAAAACATTTAATTTCAAATTTCTCAAAGAATATATTTATTTTTCATTTTATCCTTTACGTCAACTATTATAGTGTTAATTTTAAAAAACTCTATCAATGTTATACTGATTTTCTAAAATCAATACTACGGTATTGATTTTCAAAAATCAATAGAATTGTAGTGCTATATAAATTTTAAAATTAACTTCACTGTGATGTTTTTCTCTATAATAGTATTGATTTTTAAAATTTAGTATTGAATTTTGCAGGTCGGCGAAAATTTTGGTAAGATCGGAATTCATCGTTCAGATTTAACTATCGGTAAATTATAAAAAATTCCTAAATTTCCATTTGATCTTTATATATACTTCCCATGTGAGATTTTTTTTAATACAATATTTTGGTGTGAAAATTGAGAAGGGAAAATTGAGTATACATCAGTGAAAATTGAGTACATAATTTTTTGATGTGGTGAATGCAACCTTACATATTTAAATTTCTAATTTTTATATTTAAAAAATAATACTCACCAAACTGTCTTGTCAATCTCATCAGGGACTATATGTGGTCTTTGCAAAAAATTCTATCGAGCCCCTTGGTCAACACTGAAAAAGCAATTCTAAAAAAATTAGGGAAGCTCAAAGTTTTTTTTCTTAAAAAAATTAAAAAGCCTTCAAATTTCTTCTGCCCTTGGATTTGTCGGAGGAAGTCGGGAAATCTAATGTCCCAGTTCAGATTTCTCACGAGCCGCCGCCGCCTGAGCCTTAACCTCCCCGTTCTCCCAATCCTCCGAACCAAGCTCGGTCTCCAAGCACGTCGCTTGTCCGGTCTCCAATCCAGAAGGGAAGCAACGGCCGCCGCTCTCACCCAAGGCAACTGCCCCCAATCTTCGTGCTCTCGTTGATCTGATCGACTCTTTCCTGCAAGCTAAAAACCTCAAATCTGCTTTTTCGGCTGTGTGTTTGCTGTTCAAGAGCGGCCATGCGACGGACGCTTTCATTTTGAACCTGTTGGTGAAGGGTCTCTGCGAAGCCCGCTCCGTTTCCAAAGCCGTTCAGCTGTTCCGAGAGGTCGAGCGCAAGGAGTGGATTTTTCCCGACGTCGTCACTTATAACACTCTCATCAATGGCCTGTGCAAGGAGAAAAGGATGGAAGAAGCCATGGAGCTGTGGAGAGAGATGGCGTCAGGAACTGGTCCTGGCTGCTCCCCGAACGCTGTCACCTACTCGACGCTTATGAATGGTCTCTCCAAGGCCGGAAGGGTGGAGGAAGCCATATCCTTGCTGGATAACATGAAAAGGAGCGGGCTTGAAGCCGATGCGTATGTCTACGGTCCTCTTGTAAGTGGTCTGTGTAACGCCGGCTCCGTGGACAGGGCCCTGGAGCTCTTTGACGAAATGTCCCAGAAGGAGGTACGCCCACATTTGGTCCTTTACAGCAGTTTGATCCACGGCCTATCCAAGCTTGGACGTTGGAAGGAGGCTAAAGATATGTTGCATAACATGGCGAGTCAGGGAATCCGTCCCGATGTGATAACGTATACTAGCTTGATTGATGGCCTCTGCAAAGATGGAAAGAGCTCTGAGGCCCTGAAGCTGCTAGGTCTGATGGTGGAGAAAGGTGAAGAACCAAGCAATGTCACGTATAACGTCCTAATTAATCATCTGTGTAAGGAAAACCTGGTTGATGATGCTTTTGAGTTCCTTGAGAAGATTACCAGGGAAGGAAAATCACCGAATGTTGTCGCTTACAATACACTGATCCAGGGTCTTTGCAAAGTAGGCAAAACTGGCGAAGCATTGAAAGTGCTCGGTAAAATGCTTGATAGTAGGTTTGGAGTTGAACCCGATTTGTGGACCTTTAACACGCTTATACATGGACTTTGCAAGAGGCATTATGCTAGACTAGCCTTGAAGGTACAGAAGCTGATGGTACGTAGAGGGTACGCCTGCAATCTGGTTACGTTCAATATGCTACTCGATGGACTCCTCAAGACGCAGGACGTTCAAGGGGCTATCTTTCTGAAAAGAGAGATGGACTGCCTAGGACTGGAGCCTAACTCCTTCACATACAGCATCCTTATAAATGGGCTCTGCAAAATGGGGCATGTTGAGGATGCAGAAAAGCTCCTTCGTGAAATGAAGGAAAAAGGAATTTGTCCTAGCTTACATGATTATAATTCTATAATGACAATACTGGCTAAGACAGATAGAATGGAGCGAGCACTGAGTTTATTTCATGAGATGAAGAATAACCATAAGCCTGATGTGGTTACCTTCACCATTTTAATTGATGCGGCATGCAAAACAGGAGATATGGATTTGGTAAAGGACTTGTTTGTGGATATGCGTCAAAGTGGTATCACTCCTGATTCAGTTGCATATTCTGCATTAATAAATGGATTTGCTGAGTCTGGAAAAACAGATGAAGCTATCCAAATGTTGGAGCACGTGAATGGTAGTGGATTAGTTCCAAATGTTAGAATATACGATTCACTTATACGCTGCCTCATAAAAAAAGGTGACACTAGAAAATTGTTAGCTTGCTTCATCAAATGGCAGCAAATGATGTGGCTCTTGATACAAAGTTCATGTCAACCCTTTTGGATACCCTGTCATTTGATGGAGAAGACAAGACCCTATTGAATTCTTTACCGAATTTCTCAAATGAATTGGCCGGAAGAACAAAATTCTCATGTCATGAATTGATGGAAAACCTCCAAAGATCTTGCCTTGAGCTCCGATTACCAGCTACTGAGGCATCTTGAGTTGGAGAATGATTGTATGTGCCTTTTTCCTTTTCCTGCATACTAAACTTAGAACCAACACTTCACTAGATTATGATTTTGCTAATGGCTTTACAGTTTGTAGCCAACATTTGTATAGTTGGGAACTTGGGATCTCTTAACATTTTCCCCTTAAATTTTACTTTAGTATATTATTTGATCTTGGCCAACTTCATCCCTACATTTCCTTGTAGTTGGTATTAGTGTTAAATTTAGTTTGCGTGCACTTTTATAAATGAAGAAGAAAAAAATCTTTAAATGTTTTAGTCAAATTGTATTCCTCTTATCTGTTTGTAAAAACCATGTTCAAGTAAACTAGCTATGGTCAACAACCTGTTTAATTTAATATTGAGGAGAATTAAATTGATTCGAGTTTAGGTGCTGCTGCCATCAGGCGTCCTATAAACCTGATGTGATCTCATCCCAGGACTGATCCTATGGTTTTGAGAACTCCCTTACGGAAATCATAAACTTACAAATTGTTTTTAGTTTAAACCAATGGATATTTTACATTCCAACCTTTTAAAGTGAGCCAAAAAAGAAAATTCAATTCGGAAAATCTGGTATATTGACAACTTTGATTGCTCTTATTAGTATTCTTATTTCAGAAATGTCAAATTGTATCCTTTCCTTGTTTAGTAATTAAGCATTCTAAAGGATTTTTTTTTGGAATAAGAATTAGAATTTGATGTTTGGGTTGTTCAACATTATTAATCTCCCATCAAAATATCTGTTTATTTGGATATAATGTTTTCCAATATTCTTGCTCCTTGTCAAATGGAAAAGCTATCTCCACTAAGTCAAATACAAGAAAAATTATGTTGTTGGCTTACATCAATTTAGTGAATGCGTTGTGTTATGATACTCTAAGCTAATAGCCAATTACTGAACTTGAATTTATCCAAAATACTTTGAGAATTATGTCAGTACCCGTGCTTGATTAGTATATATCTATTGTAATTATTGTCTTGCAACATTTTTTTTCCTTGAATGGTTGTACCATTCTCCTCGGCAAAGATAAAAAAATTATCCTGCTCGAGTTACTTTTGCTTTGTAGGGCATAGCCTTTACATATTGTTGCTGGTAATCGAGTAATGAAACAAGTTGGTTTTGTCTGCCATTCACTTTCAGCAATTGTTGGTCCATGCAGAATGCCACAAAAACTTTTCTCATCATATTATCATCTAACTTTTATACTCCACGATGTGAATGTCCTTACTGCTTGCACTTTCCAGTCTCTCATAATCTCAATTAAGAATGTTCTGTGCATTTGGTGTATAACTGTTTAGTGAACCGCTTGTTTTTGTTTGTCAAATACAAACTATTTCCAGCTCAGAGAAATATGTAGGCACTTAGGTTCCCTTTTATCAATCTATTACATTTACATCTCATATCTTTTGCCAGGGATATGGATTTTCAAGTTCATGCTTTATGCCTAAAGAAGCATGAGTATTTAAGTTCTTCATGGGAAGCAGCTGTTGGAGGGGTGTCTATAACAAGCAACTTTACAAGTGGTTTACTGAAACAACATTCTGGATGCTCTCTTTGCAGGCTGTTCTAGAGTTCCATTTTGAGATCCATACTGAATACTTTGCCATTACCAAACAACAAAGGCTTGCATCAAATAAAGCAGCATGTAATTCATGCATTTTCGATAAACATTGTTTCTGAGATGAACAGGCTCTCTCATGCCTCTCCGATCTACATTGTCCAGGATTTTTGTGAGTTTGCTGCATAGTGAAACGTTTACTATTCAACTACTCGTTCCCTAGATGCCTTCGAAAGGCACAAACCTAGAATTTATAAATATGGGTGGAAATTAATGCTGCGACACAATTTCTTTTGTTTATCTTAAAATTCATTTTAAAAAAAATCTGTTTTTTGAATTTTAAAAGGATGATTTTATATTAAAGGTACACCTAGAATTACTTTGATGGTTATTTTTAATATTTTTAATTTAAAAATAAATTATATATTATGTAAGTTTTGAGAATTGTTAAAAGTAATAGGGTATATATGTAAAATTCACCCGCTCCCGAAACGGCGTGGAAAGGGAAAAAATCTCAGCGACGACCGAGTCGCAAGCGGAAAAAAAAACCTAGCAGCCCGTGCGGCTTCCGCTGGAGATCGATCCTCCGGATTCTTCTTCGCTGCTCTTCCACCTTCGTTGACTGGAAGAAAGATCGAGAAAGGGAGAATGGAGCACACCGAGGAAGCGGATATCAAGGGTTCCGTCTCGCCCCCTCCCACAGATACCACTGAAGCCGCCGCCGAAACGGAGAGCGATGTCGTCGAACGGGATCGCTATTCCCGCGAGATCAAAGCTGGTCTCCATCCCTTGAAGGTTTCTTCTTTTCATATAATCCTTCCCGTGAAGTTTGCATTTCCCAGGAAAAACAAAAATCTTTGTTTACCCTTATGAGTGATCTCGGTTGTACTTATTTTTTTGCCGATTGATTTGATTAGGCTCGTTATGCGACAAATTCATACTAACTTCTCTTTGAAGCTGTTAAAATGAAGTTGGAATTTCTCGTCAGATTAATGAACATTAGAGATCTGTATCCTGGGTCTAAGGGTGAATGATAGCATAGGTATAGCGTCAATTCCTTGAATTTTTTATTGATAGAACCCAGGATGATGAAGTTCTGTATTTTCTTTCTTATGGTCATGCAATAGACTTACTACGTTTTAGGGTATTTGAAAATTGGATTAAATGATCAGTGCTTCTAGGAAATATGTGGCTAGCTATTAAGTCTAATCTCAATTGGCTAGCTTGTTACGTTATTTTATGTTACTTTGATGAGAAAGTTTGAGGGTTCTTGGATTCTTTAAGAGAATTTTTATCTGATTTAATCTTTTATATATAATCCTATGGTTCACTAATTGTGTGCAGCATAAGTTTGTGTTTTGGTATTCTCGCCGAACTCCTGGAGTACGTTCACAAACATCATATGAGGATAACATAAAGAAAATTGTGGAATTTAGTACGGTATGTTCCATCTTGGATGATAGTAATGTGATCCCCTTTTGTCTATCAAAGGATATAGTATTTTGTTTCCTATTACAGGTCGAAGGGTTTTGGGTTTGCTATTGCCATCTAGCACGGCCTGCCTCGCTACCAAGCCCAACAGATGTCCATCTTTTCAAAGAGGGTATTAGGCCTCTGTGGGAGGTACTTCATTTTTCTTCTGCAATTTATGGATCATCTCTTCATTTTTCATTTTTTCCCCCATTTTCTTAAGATTTATAAGTGGAGTTCAAGAAAATCCACAGTTTTTTTTCCATATTTACGAAGCTCATAGCACAATCATTTTTCTCCAATGTTTTTTTCTTTAAAAAAATTGATTTGATCAGGATGCTGCGAATTGTAATGGAGGTAAGTGGATATTGCGATTCAAAAAGGTCGTTTCAGGCCGTTTTTGGGAAGATTTGGTAAGGCAAAGAAAACATTTTCTCTAAATTCTACACTTTAATTTCTTCTGATTAGATTTGAGAAATATATGTGTGCTTTCCTATCTGTTTTTTCAGTTTGTTACTGCATATGTTGTATAGTGTTTCTCTATCACATGATTTAATAACTGCCTAGCTCTTCTTAGTTGGTTTACCAATGCAGAGCAAACAGATGACTTTTGATGCTCTATATATTCCTCAACTTTAGTCCATGGAACTTCTTTAAGATTCATCTGTCAAATCAGTATATATTTGGAGTTTGTTTGATCGTTTTGAACTCATTTCTTTTTGTTGCTTCAATATCATGGTACTATGTATGGTATGATAAGGTCCAAGTTACCGAGCTTATTTGAATCCTTTCTTGGAAATCAAATTTATTCATGCAATTTGATTTGGGGTTTTCTTGTTTAGAATTCAATTTAAGTAGATTCATCTAAGAAGGCCTGAGTGCAGTCGGCCTCCCTGTATGTACTCAAGCATGCACGCTTATGGGGCACCTTGTGAGCGCCAAGTATATATTTTTTTAGATCTTAAGGTTTAGAATTTAGGATTAAGGCTTTGGGGTTTAAGGTTTGGGTTATAGTATTAAAGCTAAAGAAATTAAAAAAAATTTACACAGCACCATAAGGTAAGTAGGGTATCAAGACTATATATGTAACGACACGGTCCCTCAACCCATTGGCGGCCCAACAACTTGGCCCATAGGCCCAACAACCTGGCCCGTAGGCCCAATAACCTGGCGGCCAAATCAACATTTGGCGGCCCAACTATGTCGTCGACCAACAACCGATATCGACGACTAACAACCGTGTCGTTACTCACTAGGTCTTTCCACCCCTGGCCAGTGAATTTTTGCCTTCCTCAGGATTCGAACTCTAGACCTCCAGGATAAGTACTAGAGTTTATGAATCCTGATACCAATTGAGCTTATCAGGATTCATAAACTCTAGTACTTATCCTGGAGGTCTAGAGTTCGAATCCTGAGGAAGGCAAAAATTCACTGGCCAGGGGTGGAAAGACCTAGTGAGTAACGACACGGTTGTTAGTCGTCGATATCGGTTGTTGGTCGACGACATAGTTGGGCCGCCAAATGTTGATTTGGCCGCCAGGTTATTGGGCCTACGGGCCAGGTTGTTGGGCCTATGGGCCAAGTTGTTGGGCCGCCAATGGGTTGAGGGACCGTGTCGTTACAATAAAAAGGCGCCTTTTTATGTAGCGGCCCTGCCTTTATGGTCCCCGTAGGCAACCCTCTAGGCCGGCGACCCTACGGTCTTCCCACTCCTGGCAGTGGGTTTTTGCCTTCCCCAGGATTCGAACCCTTGACCTCCACGCCCGGCGGACAATTCACAAACTCAAGACCAAAACACCAAACTAGCGTACAAAACCAAGGAAGACGTGCATACCGGTATGACTAACAACAAAGTCAAAAGACACAAGGGCCTCCACGGCACACAAAAGTACAACCAAATCGAATAAGAAACACAGCGGAAGAGAATAAAGCAAATACATAGTACCGACACCCAATACAGGAACTATAGATCAAGAAAACATCTCGACGCAAGGTGATGGGACTGGCAGCTGGACTCTCCGGGCGATCAACCTGAAATAAAAACAAGGAGCTACGGGGTGAGTTCAAAGAACTCAGCTGATAACTCATATATATGCAAGATAGTCTAAGCTAGCAATAGAGATACAACTATCAAAATATCACAGGTACTATCTCTACTAAATACAGCAAATTCGAGAAGTAGAACAAACATACCAGCGATGCAGGGTCATCAAGACCATAAAAAAAAGGTCTCCTGAATGTGCATGTAAATCATGTGCAACAACCACATACAGCAATTGTAAAGAAGTATGTATGCACATGGTGCGATGACATGGTCACCTCTGTCGCCGGTCAGACATCGTCACCTGTATACGGGAGGAAGCTGAGCGGGAAGCCAACCTCCGGCGTAGAGCTGTGACTCCATCCGTACTCGACCCATCCGGGAAGCCATCCCTACCCCGGGTAATAGAGCGATCGAGTAGACGGTATGCTACCGGCGTAACACCCCTACCCCATGACCTACCCGGGTAGCCTTCTCTACCTCCGGTCATTATCCGTAGAACTGGGGGGATATCTCTATCTGAGTGTTACACCTACCCCATGTAATATGGGGGAGAAAAGTCTCTCTCATCTCCTGGTATTAGGGCAACTCAAGGAGGGACCCCTGCCTGCTACCACGCTCCGATCCACTAACCCATGAGTGCTTGAGCGGAGCAGCACAGGGCATCCTACCCATACTCCGTCAACCACTAACCCATGAGCGGCCGTATGGGAAGGTCAGTATGACTGTCGACCTAGCCTACCCAACAATGGGCCCCTGGTCGATAGTGATGCAAGGTGCACGATGATGCATGACGACAGTCACAACAGCATCTACTATCTAATCCACCTATATCAACATGATATGCAAGGATCACATACAATTATGCACCATATCCTAAATCCTAGAGGGTATCAGTATCACATATCAGGTCTAATATAAATATCATAGTAACGGAAAACAGATACACGCAAATAATACCCTATCGCTAATCCTAGCATATCAAGCATATAAGGCTGTGACTATCTCGGAGATAAGTCAGAGTTACCCGCCTCAATATGATGTCGTCCGGTGCGCAAGAACCCCGTCCAGAAATAAAATCCGCAACCAAGGAGTCAGCTCAAAGCCCTGCATCCAAAAATATGATCTTAGCTATATACTCAATTTAATAGCTAATCAAATAATTCCCTAAATCAAATTAGAGTTAACCCTAATACACTAGTCATTTAATTAATCCAAATCAAATGACTAACTCTTAATCCTTGGGTCTTGGTTTGACTTAAGTCTAGCCTAAGCCCAACCTAAATCCCATCAACCCCAAACCAAGAATTGACCTAGATCCAAGCTCAAAACACAGGGGAAAACAAACCCAATAAACTCACCAAGACCAATCCAATCAGTACCAAGAAATGATAGAGACCAAGATCACATCTCACCAACCCATCTCACCAACCCAGCTTGATCGAAGCAACTCCACATACTGATTAATTAAAACCCAAGCAACACAAAACCGAATCACATTACACCTCCCACTCACGGCAACGATCAGAGCACTCCCCCTCACAACAGAAGATCAGCAACCACAGAACCAACACTCGAATCCCCTATCCACCAACACACGCACGGCACATCAACAATCACAGATCTACACCAGGAACCGGAACATCCAAGCATAAACCGATTCTAATTAGACATCCAAATTTGTATTCGCATCAAATCCAAGATCTGAATTCGAACCCTAATCAAGCTACCCATTCACACAAATGTTACATCTGATCAAGAATTAGAGCTGGAACTCACCTCCACAGCTCTCTGTGTCGCCGGGAACAAACGGCCAGCAACCCAAAACAGCCACTGAAGGCAAAGCAGTTCCCTAGCTCCGAATGTATCTCCGCCGAACCCTAGAGCCATCCCATGATCTGATTAGAAGGCAATCGGAAGAACGAAATCAAGAGAAATGGAGATGGAGACTTACCACGGCGAGAAATCAGCTGTCGAGTAAGTCCGGATCTCTCAGAGCAAGCTTGATCTCGGAAAAGTCGACGGTGTCGCTCCCTAGATCCAAGAACAGTGCTCAAACGCCCGGAGTAATCGAAGGTGGAATTAAAAATCAGCGAAAGAGACAAGAACGAAATGGCGACTCACCTGCTCAAACGGACGCAGTCTAAACGATCCCCAGGTCCGGCGATCACCTCACCGCTTCCGTGGAGATCTCCTAACCTACTGGCGTCCCCGATCGAGGAAGAGGGGAGCGTCTCAGCACCGAATCCCAACTCTCCTCCGGCCGGAACGGGCGCCAAGTACCCAGATCCGGAAGCTCGGTCGGAAATCGGAGCCGCGAATGCTGTTAGGTGGAAGAGGAAGGTGTCGCCGTTGGAGAAGAAGAAGGAGAGGAAGAAGCGATCGGGAAGATGCGGCTCATGAGTCGCGACGGGAAGAAAGAGTTGGCATTTAAGTGCCCTAGGGCCTTTTGCACTTAAGCCTCTCATCTTCCAATATTTCCAATTAAGCCCTTAACTTAGGTAAATTCGCATTTAACCCTCCAAAATTTTGATATTTAACATTCTCCCCCACTAATAAAAATTTGGTCCCCAAATTTCGATACTACTAATAGCAGGTGCCAACAGCAATATATATACGAAATATAAATGCTGAACTGAACTGTACTTTTAGTACATACCTCAGTCGAACAAATGGGGATATCGAGCTCGGATAATGTCCTCGAGCTCCCAGGTAGCCTCGGCATCCGAATGATGCTGCCATCCGACTCTAACTAGCCGGATCGTCTTGTTCCGTAGCTGACGCTCCCGGAAACCCAGAATCCGTACAGGTATCTCCTCATAAGTAGCGTCAGGCTGGAGCGGAACAGGCACCTCAGATAATATGTGAGTGGGGTCTGGTACGTACCGTCTCAACATGGAAACATGGAACACGTCGTGAACTCCGGCCAAAGATGGTGGAAGTGCTAGGCGGTAAGCTACAGCTCCAATCCTCTCCAGAATCTGAAACGGACCGATATACCGTGGAGCTAGCTTACCTCTGAGACCAAATCGTTTCACCCCTTTCGTGGGTGAAACTCGAAGAAATACATGATCGCCGACAGAGAACTCTAAGGGTCTGCGCCTCCGATCAGCATAGCTCTTCTGACGATCCTGTGCCTCGGATAATCTCCGTCTGATAGTCCGTACTAACTCTGCCTCATGCTGAACTCTCTGGGGTCCCAGTAGCTGAGTCTCTCCAACCTCATCCCAAAGAATGGGTGTCCTGCATGCCCTACCGTACAACGCCTCAAACGGTGCCATCTGTATCGCCGAATGAAAGCTGTTGTTGTAGGCAAACTCCACCAAATGTAGGTGATCCTCCCAACTGCCCCCAAAGTCCATCACACACGAGCGCAATAAGTCCTCCAAAGTCTGGATAGTACGCTCAGACTGACCATCTGTCTGGGGATGAAAAGCTGTGCTGAGACGGAGCTCTGTGCCCATGGCCCTCTGCAAACTCTGCCAGAACCGAGATGTGAAACGCGGATCCCTATCTGAGATGATACTCAACGGAACTCCGTGCAACCTGACAATCTCTCGGCAATACAACTCGGCCAGTCGATCAAGGGAGTCTGTCCTCCGGATAGCTAAGAAATGTGCAGATTTGGTTAGTCGGTCCACGACTACCCAAATCGCATCATGGCCCCTCCTAGTCCTCGGCAAGCCCACGACAAAATCCATAGTGATGTGCTCCCACTTCCACTCGGGAATGGGAATACTCTGAAGGAGTCCAGCAGGTCTCTGGTGCTCTGCCTTCACCTGCTGGCAGACGAGACATCTAGCTACAAAATCCGCGATGTCCCTCTTCATGCCGTTCCACCAGTAGGAACGTCTCAGATCACGATACATGCGAGTGCCACCCGGATGGATAGCAAAACGTGATCGGTGGGCCTCCCGTAGCAGCTCCTCCATGACAGGATGCGCCTCTGGCACGCATAGCCTCCCTCGGAAGTACAGAGTACCCTCCTCATCACGTGAAAAATCTGACTGCTCGCCTGAAATCGCCTGACTGCCCAGAGACTGAAGGTGCTGATCACTGACCTGAGCCTCCCTGATCCTCATCCTGATCTCTGACTGGGCCATCAAAGTCACTAGCAACCCTCTCTCTGTCCGAGACTGCTCCTCTAACCCCAGCTCAGAGAAACTCTGAATCAGATCTGTGACCATCACTCTGTGGCAGGCCAAGGTAGCTTTGGACTTCCGACTGAGTGCGTCGGCAACCACATTAGCTTTACCAGGATGGTAGCTAATGGTACAGTCATAATCCTTCAGAAACTCTATCCACCTCCTCTGTCGAAGGTTCAGCTCTCGCTGAGTGAATAGGTACTGAAGGCTCCGGTGGTCGGTGAAGATCTCGAAGGTAATCCCGTAGAGATGGTGCCTCCAGATCTTCAGTGCAAATATGATGGCTGCTAACTCTAAGTCGTGGACGGGGTAGTTCCTCTCATGCTCCTTCAGCTGCCGAGAGGCATAAGCAACCACCCGTCCGTGCTGCATAAGTACTGCGCCCAGTCCCAGAAGAGAGGCATCTGTGTACAACGTGAAACCATCCTCCCCAGAAGGTAGTACTAGCACTGGCGCAGATACAAGTCGGTGCTTCAGATCCTGGAAACTGGTCTCGCAAGCCTCTGTCCAAACAAACTTCACACCCTTCCTCGTCAGACGAGTAAGGGGTGATGCTATACTGGAGAAACCCTCGACGAAGCGTCGGTAATAGCCAGCCAATCCCAGGAAACTGCGGACCTCATGGACTGACTTAGGCTGTTCCCAACTGGTGACAGCCTCAATCTTCTGGGGGTCCACTGAAATACCTCCACTGGATACAATGTGCCCAAGGAAGCCCACAGAAGATAGCCAGAACGCACACTTGCTATACTTCGCGTAGAGTTTCTCCTGTCGGAGAACTCCCATAACGATGCGAAGGTGGCGAGTGTGCTCCTCCTCGGACCGAGAATAGATCAGGATGTCGTCGATAAATACTATGACGAACTGGTCCAAATATGGGAGGAATACCCTGTTCATGAGATCCATGAACACGGCCGGGGCATTGGTGAGCCCAAATGGCATCACCAAAAACTCGTAGTGTCCATAGCGGGTGCGGAACGCCGTCTTCTGAACATCCGAATCTCGGACTCTCAGCTGATGATAACCGGAGCGCAAATCAATCTTGGAGTACACAGATGTACCCCTCAGCTGATCAAACAGATCGTCGATACGCGGCAGTGGATACTTATTTCTGACCGTGACTGAGTTCAGCTGTCGGTAGTCAATACAGAGTCGCATAGAACCGTCCTTTTTCTTCACAAAAAGGACCGGAGAACCCCACGGAGAAACACTCGGCCGGATAAATCCTCGATCAAGTAACTCCTGGAGTTGGACCTTCAGCTCGTCCAACTCTCGTGGTGCCATCCTATACGGTGCCTTCGATGCCGGCGCAGTCCCCGGTATCAACTCTATAGCGAACTCGACCTCCCTCCGGGGAGGTAAGCCTGGTAACTCATCTGGAAACACATCCGGGAAATCCCTGACCACCGGTACGTCGGAGATCTGCGGAGCACTGCCATCTGACGTACTGATAAGTGATACCAGAAATCCCTGACAACCATGCTGAATCAATCTCTGCGCCTGAAGTGCGGAGATAATCGCGATGCCGTCATCGCGGATGCCAAGGAACTCCCACGAGGGTTGGTCTGGAGGTCGGAAGGTGACCACCCTCGAATGGCAATCCACAGTAGCATGAGAGGCTGTGAGCCATTCCATGCCTAAGATAACGTCAAACTCCACCATGTCCAATACTGCTAGGTCCACAGTCAGAGTGACCCTCCCAAAGTCCAAGGGACACTCTCTAGCCTCCTGAGTCACCTCCAGAATATCTCCTGAGGGTAAGGACACGGATAACTGCGGTGTCCTCAGGGTCGGTAACCTGCAGATCTTGCTCAAGAAACCCCGTGATATAAAAGAATAGGAACTACCCGTATCTATGAGCAAATCTGCAGTACATGCATAAATCAATACGGTACCTCGGAAAACAGATCCGTCAGCTCGATGAGCCTCCTCCCGGGTAACTGCAAATACTCGGCCAGTCTCCGGCTGTGGCGGGGGAGGAGGTAATGCCTGTACAGTAGGCATCTGAGGTAGCGGAGGTGCTGAAACTCCGGAACTCTGCGACGGCTGGTACACCGGCATCTGATACCCGGTATAGAACTGCTGGCGAGGCTCGGCAACTAATGGCTGCGGTACTACTGCAGACGGTGCTGACTCCTGACCCTGGCCAAACAGACAGTACATCTGAATCGGTGGAGGGGCAGTCTGCTGCTGTCGGGAAGAATGCTGTGCCCTCCGACCGCCTCGCTGGGAACTCGACTGACCAGAGAGTCCTCCCCCAGATAAGCTCCCAGTAGTCGGCTGCTGCGTCTTCTGAGGACAATCGCCTCTCTGATGGCCAGGTTGTTTGCACTGAAAGCAAACGGCCTGACCTATAGGGCAGCTCGACCTAACGTGATCTCTAGAGCCACACCAGAAACAGCGGTAGGTAGTAGTGGACCTCTGTCGGTCCTGCCTAGATGCCTGAGTAGATCCTGATGTGGAACCTCCCGTCTTCTGGGACCGAGAAGCGACCCCAGAGCTATCCTGCGCTGGCTGATCCGGTCTACCTCGCTTCCGCGAGGGCTGGGGCTGAGAAGTTTGTGATGACTTCTTCTCCTTCTTCCTCTCGGCTGCCAGTCTCTGATTCATCACCTCAACCTGAAGAGCGCGATCCAGAGCCTGTCTGTAAGTGGTGAGATCCCATGGGGCATCTTCGACTGAATATGGGGAGCCAACCCCCTGAGGAAATGAGTCATTCTCTCCGCGTCTCCGGGGAACATATGCGGGACGCGCTCTGATAGCCGATGAAACTCTGCGTCATAATCCGCCACTGTCTGCTCACCCTGTCTAATCTCCAAGAACTCCTGCCAACTGGTCATCTGCTGTGCGGCAGGAAAATACTGAGCGGTAAATACCTGCCGAAATCTGTCCCATGTAATAGGCTGAGTGCCCATAACGGATCGCTGGGAAATCCACCATGTCTCGGCCCGATCTCTCAGATGGTATGCGGCGAGCTCGACCCTCTCCCCGTCAGAACACTCCAAGTACGGAAATGTCCGCTCCAACGTCTCCAGGCACGAGCGGGCTACACTCGCATCCACAGCTCCATGAAACAGGGTGAGACGGCCTTTCGCCGCCTGAGCTAAAGCTGGGATCCGGGCCACAGGTCGGCTCGGTATGGTAACAGCAATGGACGTCGCGGGCGGTACTACCGACCCTCCGGAAGGTATATCGAGTCCCGGTGGCTGTATCACGGTCTGCTGTGCAGTCTGCGGCTCTGACTGAACAGGAGTAGATGCTGGAGGCACAGATGGAGGAGCAGCCTGAGACTGGACCGTCTGTAGTACCAGCTGCATCATCTGCTGCTGCTGCGCCATCTGCTGCATCATCTGCTGCATCAGCAGGGACGTAGCATCGGAGGGTGCCGCTGGCGGCGCCGTCGAGGATGGTACTACGGTGGGACCGACCGGAGGTGCTGCCGGCACTGCGGTCACAAATGGAGACGGTATCCGTGGTGACTGGGGTGACTGATCATCACGGGCCCCGGAAGAAGATCGTCCTCGGCCGCGGACCCGATCCGTGTCCGTCTCACGGGAGCATCCTCTGCCCCAGTCACAGTAGCTCGCTGGGATACTCGTGTCGTCCGGCGCGAGGGTCGCCCCCGACCACTAGGTCGTCGGGGTGGGGTCAACTCAATACGGCGCGGCATACCTGTAGAGATACGCCACTCGTTATTATTCATTTTTAAGTATAAAATTAATGAATAAATCCTGCAGAAGAATATCTGGTCGTCGCCTGGAGCTGTCCGTCGCCGCCATGTCCCAAACCACGTACACCTCGAGAAACGACTCCGAAAACAACCCACCAAGACCACAAGGTATCTCGCAACCTGAGCTCTGATACCAAAATAAATTGTCACCGCCCGAGGAGTCGCTCGACCGATACGGATCGGCCAGTTTTCCCCACGCCCGGCGGACAATTCACAAACACAAGACCAAAACACCAAACTAGCGTACAAACCAAGGAAGACGTGCATACCGGTATGACTAACAACAAAGTCAAAAGACACAAGGGCCTCCACGGCACACAAAAGTACAACCAAATCGAATAAGAACACAGCGGAGAGAATAAACAAATACACAGTACGACACCAATACAGGAACTATAAATCAAAGAAAACATCTCGACGCAAGGTGATGGGACTGGCAGCTGGACCCTCCTGGCGATCAACCTGAAATAAAAACAAGGAGCTACGGGGTGAGTTCAAAGAACTCAGCTGATAACTCATATATATGCAAGATAGTCTAAGCTAGCAATAGAGATACAACTATCAAAATATCACAGGTACTATCCATACTAAATACAGCAAATCCGAGAAGTAGAACAAACATACCAGCGATGCAGGGTCATCAAGACCATGAAAAAGGGTCTCCTGAATGTGCATGTAAATCATGTGCAACAACCACATACAGCAATTGTAAAGAAATACGTATGCACATGGTGCGATGACATGGTCACCTCTGTCGCCNCAAATCGCTCTCTGATGGCCAGGTTGTTTGCACTGAAAGCAAACGGCCTGACCCATAGGGCAGCTCGACCTAACGTGATCTCTAGAGCCACACCAGAAACAGCGGTAGGTAGTAGTGGACCTCTGTCGGTCCTGCCCAGATGCCTGAGTAGATCCTGATGTGGAACCTCCCGTCTTCTGGGACCGAGAAGCGACCCCAGAGCTATCCTGCGCTGGCTGATCCGGTCTACCTCGCTTCCGCGAGGGCTGGGGCTGAGAAGTCTGTGATGACTTCTTCTCCTTCTTCCTCTCGGCTGCCAGTCTCTGATTCATCACCTCAACCTGAAGAGCGCGATCCAGAGCCTGTCTGTAAGTGGTGAGATCCCATGGGGACATCTTCGACTGAATATGGGGAGCCAACCCTCTGAGGAAATGAGTCATTCTCTCCGCGTCTCCGGGGAACATATGCGGGCAGCGCTCTGATAGCCGATGAAACTCTGCATCATAATCCGCCACTGTCTGCTCACCCTGTCTAATCTCTAAGAACTCCTGCCAACTGGTCATCTGCTGTGCGGCAGGAAAATACTGAGCGGTAAATACCTGCCGAAATCTGTCCCAAGTGATAGGCTGAGTGCCCATAACGGATCGCTGGGAAATCCACCATGTCTCGGCCCGATCTCTCAGATGGTATGCGGCAAGCTCGACCCTCCCCCCGTCAGAACACTCCAAGTACGGAAATGTCCGCTCCAGCGTCTCCAGCCACGAGCGGGCTACGCTCGCATCCACAACTCCATGGAACAGGGTGAGACGGCCTTTCGCCGCTTGAGCTAAAGCTGGGATCCGGGCCACAGGTCGGCTCGGTATGGTAACAGCAATGGACGTCGCGGGCGGTACTACCGACCCTCCGGAAGGTATATCGAGTCCCGGTGGCTGTATCACGGTCTGCTGTGCAGTCTGCGGCTCTGACTGAACAGGAGTAGATGCTGGAGGCACAGATGGAGGAGCAGCCTGAGACTGGACCGTCTGTAGTACCAGCTGCATCATCTGCTGCTGCTGCGCCATCTGCTGCATCATCTGCTGCTGCTGGCGCCATCTGCTGCATCATCTGCTGCATCAGCAGGGACGTAGCATCGGAGGGTGCCGCTGGCGGCGCCGTCGAGGATGGTACTACGGTGGGACCGACCGGAGGTGCTGCGGCACTGCGGTCACAAAATGGAGACGGTATCCGCGGTGACTGGGGTGACTGATCATCACGGGCCCCGGAAGAAGATCGTCCTCGGCCGCGGGACCCGATCCGTGTCCGTCTCACGGGAGCATCCTCTGCCCCAGTCACAGTAGCTCGCTGGGATACTCGTGTCGTCCGGCGCGAGGGTCGCCCCCGACCACTAGGTCGTCGGGGTGGGGTCAACTCAATACGGCGCGGCATACCTGTAGAGATACGCCACTCGTTATTATTCATTTTTAAGTATAAAATTAATGAATAAATCCTGCAGATGAGTATCTGGTCGTCGCCTGGAGCTGTCCGTCGCCGCCATGTCCCAAACCACGTACACCTCGAGAAACGACTCCGAAAACAACCCACAAAGACCACAAGGTATCTCGCAACCTGAGCTCTGATACCAAATAAATTGTCACGCCCCGAGGAGTCGCTCGACCGATACGGATCGGCCAGTTTCCCCCACGCCCGGCGGACAATTCACAAACTCAAGACCAAAACACCAAACTAGCGTACAAAACCAAGGAAGACGTGCATACCGGTATGACTAACAACAAAGTCAAAAGACACAAGGGCCTCCACGGCACACAAAAGTACAACCAAATCGAATAAGAACACAGCGGAAGATAATAAAGCAAATACACAGTACCGACACCCAATACAGGAACTATAAATCAAGAAAACATCTCGACGCAAGGTGATGGGACTGGCAGCTGGACCCTCCTGGCGATCAACCTGAAATAAAAACAAGGAGCTACGGGGTGAGTTCAAAGAACTCAGCTGATAACTCATATATATGCAAGATAGTCTAAGCTAGCAATAGAGATACAACTATCAAAGTATCACAGGTACTATCCATACTAAATAAAGCAAATCCGAGAAGTAGAACAAACATACCAGCGATGCAGGGTCATCAAGACCATGAAAAAGGGTCTCCTGAATGTGCATGTAAATCATGTGCAACAACCACATACAGCAATTGTAAAGAAATACGTATGCACATGGTGCAATGACATGGTCACCTCTGTCGCCGGTCAGACATCGTCACCAGTGTACGGGAGGAAGCTGAGCGGGGGGCCAACCTCCGGCGTAGAGCTGTGACTCCATCCGTACTCGACCCATCCGGGGGATCATCCCTACCCCGTGTAATAGAGCGATCGAGTAGACGGTATGCTGTCGGTGTAACACCCCTACCCCATGACATATCCGGGTAGCAATCCCTACCCCTGGTCATCATCCGTAGAACTGGGGGGATATCTCTATCTGAGTGTTACACCCACCCCATGTGATATGGGGGCGAAATCTCTCTCTCATCTCCTGGTATTAGGGCAACTCAAGGAGGGACCCCTGCCTGCTACCACGCTCCGGTCCACTAACCCATGAGTGCATGAGCGGAGCAGCACAGGGCATCCTACCCATACTCCGTCAACCACTAACCCATGAGTGGCCGTATGGATAGGTCAGTATGACTGTCGACCTAGCCTACCCAACAATGGGCCCCTGGTCGACAGTGATGCAAGGTGCACGATGATGCATGACGACAGTCACAACAACATCTACTATCTAATCCACCTATATCAACATGATATGCAAGGATCACATACGATTATGCACCATATCCTACATCCTAGAGGGTGTCAGTATCACATATCAGGTCTAATATAAATACCATAGTAACGGAAAACAGATACACGCAAATAATACCCTATCGCTAATCCTAGCATATCAAGCATATAAGGCTGTGACTATCTAGGAGATAAGTCAGAGGTACCCGCCTCAATATGATGTCGTCCGGTGCGCAAGAACCCCCGTCCAGAAATAAAATCCGCAATCAATGAGTCAGCTCAAAGCCCTGCATCCAAAAATATATATTCAATTATTTAGCTATATACACATAGGAGGCTTAGCTAAATATACCATCTAATTTAATTAGGATTAATTCTAATCAATCAATCCTAATTAAACACCCCTTTGATTAATTAGGAATAATTATAATTAATTAATCCCAATTAAACCCTAACTTCTTAACCAACACCGTCTAAATTAATTAAGATTAATTGAGAAAAATTAATTCCCAATTAATCCCTCAACCCATGATCCAGTTCAAACCCAAGGGCAAATAGATATCCTGTGATCACCTACAATTTTGACAGAGATCGTCTAATAACAAACAATTCCCAATTCGGCAGAACACTACCGAAATCAACAACATAAACCAAAGCTCAACTCCATCTCACGATCAGAGATGTTGAAGAGACTCAACCACAACCCTAATCTAAGATCGATCAAGATCAATCCAACCCACCTGCTAGCAGAATCGAATTCAATCACCCGACCTTCACAATCAGAGACCCCATACCAGGGAACAAACTGGAAAACCCAAATCGAAAAACGGAATAAGAAGTTGAATCAAGAACATGGAATCGAAATCCAACACTGAACAGCAAAGCCAAATCTGATTATGTTAGAGCAAGGGAAACTCACCAAATTCCGGGGCGCAGGAAGAACACTCTGAGCACGCGAACCCAAGACCCACGGAAATGAGTCCCTAAGTCAGGATCTGCCTCCAACCCGAGATATCTCGCACACCCAGCCCTCTACGGGTTGCTGCCGGATCGGGACTCGCAATTGGAAGGCAAATCCCCAAATCCCAGATCCTATCCGACCAAGGTCAATTGCGCGTTCTTGTCTGCCTGGGTGCTGCGACTCGCCCGATGCCGGCCAATCTCCGACGACCTCACCGCTCGATGGTCGATCGCATGAGGAAGAAGAAGGCCAACTCCCAGATCTGGCTCCCCTGATAGAATCGCACGATCAGAGAAACAACCCTCATCGATCAGCCCCAAATCCGAACGGAAAATCTCGAAATCAACTCCGACCGATCTCACACCATGAAAGGAAAAAGAAACTTACCTAACCAGCGCGTGCGGCCGCAAGTGGAGAGGGGAGAAGAGTTCGACACAGAGGGGTGAGAGCTCGTCGGTCAGGCAGAGGCACGACGTGGCCGTGTGGAGTTCCGTTGTGAAGAAAAGCAGATGAAGAGGAAAAGATGGTGAGGAAGAAGAGGAAGGGAGAAGAAGCGAGGAGGCGGCTCGATGGTGATTAAGTGACGGGCGAAGAAGGAGAAAAAACCTCAACTTATGTGCCCTAGGACTTTTGCGATTTAGTCCCTTCTTTTCCTGAAATCGCAACCAAGCCCTTAATTTCACTTAAGCCCCTAAAGTTTCAATATTTAACATTCTCCCCCACTAATAAAAATTTGGTCCCCAAATTTCGATACTACTAATAGCAGGTACCAACAGCAATATATGTATACGAACTACAAATGCTGAACTGAACTAACAGTACCTACCTCCGTCGAACAAATGGGGATATCGAGCTCGGATAGTGTACTCGAGCTCCCAGGTAGCCTCTGCATCCGAGTGATGCTGCCATCCGACTCTAACTAGCCGGATCGTCTTGTTCCGTAGCTGACGCTCCCGAAAACCCAGAATCCGTACAGGTATCTCCTCATAAGTGGCGTCAGGCTGGAGCGGAACAGGCACCTCGGATAATATGTGAGTGGGGTCTGGTACATATCGTCTCAGCATGGAAACATGGAACACGTCGTGAACGCCGGCCAAAGCTGGTGGAAGTGCTAGGCGGTAAGCTACAGCTCCAATCCTCTCCAGAATCTGGAACGGACCGATATACCGGGGAGCTAGCTTACCTCTGAGACCAAACCGTTTCACCCCCTTCGTGGGTGAAACTCGAAGGAATACATGATCGCCAACAGAGAACTCTAAGGGTCTGCGCCTCCGATCAGCATAGCTCTTCTGACGATCCTGGGCCTCAACTAATCTCCGTCTGATAGTCCGTACTAACTCTGCCTCATGCTGAACTCTCTGGGGTCCCAGTAGCTGAGTCTCTCCAACCTCATCCCAAAGGATAGGTGTCCTGCATGCCCTACCATACAACGCCTCAAACGGTGCCATCTGTATCGCCGAATGAAAGCCGTTGTTGTAGGCAAACTCAACCAAATGTAAGTGATCCTCCCAACTGCCCCCAAAGTCCATCACACACGAGCGCAATAAATCCTCCAAAGTCTGGATAGTACGCTCTGACTGACCATCTGTCTGAGGATGAAAAGCTGTGCTGAGACGGAGCTCTGTGCCCATGGCCCTCTGCAAACTCTGCCAGAACCGAGATGTGAAACGCGGATCCCTATCTGAGATAATACTCAACGGAACTCCGTGCAACCTGACTATCTCTTGGCAATACAACTCGGCCAGTCGATCAAGGGAGTCTGTCCTCCGGATAGCTAAGAAATGTGCAGATTTGGTTAGTCGGTCCACGATTACCCAAATCGCATCATGGCCCCTCCTAGTCCTCGGCAAGCCCACGACAAAATCCATAGTGATGTGCTCCCACTTCCACTCGGGAATGGGAATACTCTGAAGGAGTCCAGCAGGTCTCTGGTGCTCTGCCTTCACCTGCTGGCAGACGAGACATCTAGCTATAAAATCCGCGATGTCCCTCTTCATGCCGTTCCACCAGTAGGAACGTCTCAGATCATGATACATGCGAGTGCCACCCGGATGGATAGCAAAACGTGATCGGTGGGCCTCCCGTAGCAGCTCCTCCATGACAGGATGCGCCTCTGGCACGCATAGCCTCCCTCGGAAGTACAGAATACCCTCCTCATCACGTGAAAAATCCGACTGCTTGCCTGAAATCGCCTGACTGCCCAGAAACTGAATGTGCTGATCACTGATCTGAGCCTCCCTGATCCTCGTCCTGATCTCTGACTGAGCCATCAAAGTCACTAGCAACCCTCGCTCTGTCCGAGACTGCTCCTCTAACCCCAGCTCAGAGAAACTCTGAATCAGATCTGTGACCATCACTCTGTGGCAGGCCAAGGTAGCTCTGGACTTCCGACTGAGTGCGTCGGCGACCACATTAGCTTTACCAGGATGGTAGCTAATGGTACAGTCATAATCCTTCAGAAACTCTATCCACCTCCTCTGTCGAAGGTTCAGCTCTCGCTGAGTGAATAGGTACTGAAGGCTCCGGTGGTCGGTGAAGATCTCGAAGGTAATCCCGTAGAGATGGTGCCTCTAGATCTTCAGTGCAAATATGATGGCTGCTAACTCCAAATCGTGGATGGGGTAGTTCCTCTCATGCTCCTTCAGCTGCCGAGAAGCATAAGCAACCACCCGTCCGTGCTGCATAAGTACTGCGCCCAGTCCCAAAAGAGAGGCATCTGTGTACAACGTGAAACCATCCTCTCCAGAAGGTAGTACTAGCACTGGCGCAGATACAAGTCGGTGCGTCAGATCCTGGAAACTGGTCTCGCAAGCCTCTGTCCAAACAAACTTCACACCCTTCCTCGTCAGACGAGTAAGGGGTGATGCTATACTGGAGAAACCCTCGACGAAGCGTCGGTAATAGCCAGCCAATCCCAGGAAACTGCGGACCTCATGGACTGACTTAGGCTGTTCCCAACTGGTGACAGCCTCAATCTTCTGGGGGTCCACTGAAATACCTCCACTGGATACAATGTGCCCAAGGAAGCCCACAGAAGATAGCCAGAACGCACACTTGCTATACTTCGCGTAGAGTTTCTCCTGTCGGAGAACTCCCATAACGATGCGAAGGTGGCGAGTGTGCTCCTCCTCGGACCGAGAATAGATCAGGATGTCGTCGATAAATACTATGACGAACTGGTCCAAATATGGGAGGAATACCCTGTTCATGAGATCCATGAACACGGCTAGGGCATTGGTGAGCCCAAATGGCATCACCAAAAACTCGTAGTGTCCATAGCGAGTGCGGAATGCCGTCTTCTGAACATCCGAATCTCGGACTCTCAGCTGATGATAACCGGAGCGCAAATCAATCTTAGAGTACACCGATGTACCCCTCAGCTGATCAAACAGATCGTCGATACGCGGCAGTGGATACTTATTTCTGACCGTGACTGAGTTCAGCTGTCGGTAGTCAATACAAAGTCGCATAGAACCGTCCTTTTTCTTCACAAAAAGGACCGGAGAACCCCACGGAGAAACACTCGGCCGGATAAATCCTCGATCAAGTAACTCCTGGAGTTGGACCTTCAGCTCGTCCAACTCTCGTGGTGCCATCCGATACGGTGCCTTCGATGCCGGCGCAGTCCCCGGTATCAACTCTATGGCGAACTCGACCTCCCTCCGGGGAGGTAATCCGGGTAACTCTTCTGGAAATACGTCCGGGAAATCCCTGACAACTGGTACGTCGGAGATCTGCAGAGCACTGCCATCTGAAGTACTGATAAGTGATACCAGAAATCCCTGACAACCGTGCTGAATCAATCTCCGCGCCTGAAGTGCGGAGATAATCGCGATGCCGTCATCGCGGATGCCAAGGAATTCCCACGAGGGTCGGTCTGGAGGTCGGAAGGTGACCACCCTCGAATGGCAATCCACAGTGGCATGAGAGGCTGTGAGCCAATCCATGCCTAGGATGACGTCGAACTCCACCATGTCTAACACTGCTAGGTCCACAGTCAGAGTGACCCTCCCAAAGTCCAAGGGACACTCTCTAGCCTCCTGAGTCACCTCCAGAATATCTCCTGAGGGTAAAGACACTGATAACTGCGGTGTCCTCAGGGTCGGTAACCTGCAGATCTTGCTCAAGAAAGCCCGTGATATAAAAGAAAAGGAACTACCCGTATCTATGAGCAAGTCTGCGGTACATGCATAAATCAATACCGTACCTCGGAATACAGATCCGTCAGCTCGATGAGCCTCCTCCCGGGTAACTGCAAATACTCGGCCTGTCTCCGGCTGTGGTGGGGGAGGAGGTAATGCCTGTACAGCAGACATCTGAGGTAGCGGAGGTGCGGAAACTCCCGAACTCTGAGTCGGCTGGTAAACCGGCATCTAATACCCGGTATAGAACTGCTGGCGAGGCTCGGCAACTAATGGCTGTGGTACTACTGTAGACGGTGCTGACTCCTGACCCTGGCCAAACAGACAGTACATCTGAATCGGTGGAGGGGCAGTCTGCTGCTGTCGGGAAGTATGTTGTGCCCTCCGACCGCCTCGCTGGGAACTCGACTGTCCAGAGGGTCCTCCCCCAGATGAGCCCCCAGTAGTCGGCTGCTGCGTCCTCTGAGGACAATCGTGTTTACATGCTTGATAATATCAAGCTTGATAAAGGGGAGAAGGTAACGAGTTTACATGCTAGATTTAAAGAAATTCTTATTGGGCTAACAAGTGTAGGAGAACAATTACCCAACCGAGACATCTTGATGAAAGCAATCAATGCCTTCCCAAGAACATCAACATGGAGCTCAATGGTGGATTCGTACTACATCTCAAAGGACCTAGAGAAAACGTCTCTAGAGGAGTTTTTCTCAACCATGGAGCTTCATGAGACTCGAGTTGGAGGGACAATCGAAGAATCATACTACAAGCCAAAAAGTATAGCCCTTGTGGCAAACAAGGGAAAAGGTAAGAAGAAGGAGGTCTCATCATCCGATTCGGAGGAATCGAATGCGTCCATGGGTAGTGATGCCGAGGCCTACATGGTAAGAAAGGTAAGAAAAACATTTAAACAATTTTCTACTAACATGTCTCATGGTAGGAAAGAATCAAGGAGCAAAAGTAGGTCAAGGAAAATTATTTGCTACAATTGCCAAGGAGAAGGACACATGAGAGATGCGTGCCCTCTCTTGAAAAAGAAGGAAGAAAAGAAGAAAGAAGGGAAGAAGAAGAAATCAAAAGAGAAGGAAAAGAAGGTGCAAAACTTGAAGGCCACATGGGATGATCCGTCTTCATCGGAGGAAGAAGAACATCATATTTCCCATTTTGCATTAATGGGAATTGATGATCTTGCTTCCACAGCATCCGAATTTGAAGAGGAGAAAAGCTCAAGTGAAGATGAAGGTAGCTCTAGTGAAGGGGGAGGCTCCACCTTAGAATCGGACTTCTCGGTAAGTAAGGTACATAACTTACCTACTTCTATTCTTGCTAAAATTATCTCTAGCACTAGTGATGACTTAGTTGATGCTAAAAAGAAAATTAAGTGTCTAAAAAGGGAGAATTGCATGTTAAAGGAGAAATTAGCTTCAATGGAAATTAAGGACAATGAGCATATCTCTTCTTCTAACTCAAATGACTTATCTTTAGAAGAAGAAAATAAGGAGTTAAGGGAAAAGGTAGATAGCCTTACCCAAGCACTTAGGAAGTTTGAAGTTGGCTCAAAAATATTAGATATGATCATTGGGAGCCAAAGAGCAAGCTTTAGGAAAGAAGGATTAGGGTTTCGGAAGTCTAGCAATGGAAGAACCTATCATTGCCTAATTGCTAGAGGACAATCAAAGACCAAAACCCTTAGTAAGAAATGGATTCCTAAGGAGTACTTGGTTAACCCAATTAGGAAACATTACTATTGGGTACCAAAGTCAATCCTCAAGGGTTAGAGGATTTGGGATAAGTCAACCATGGTATTCGAATTTCAAATTTTTGAAATTTGGTTGACTTAAGACATTGAGGGGGAGTGTGTGGCCCATGGTAGAAATTCATGATGGTTGGACATTTTTAAATATTAGAAAACCATTTCATATTTTATTTATGTTGGCATGACCTTGAAACATGTATGAGTTCATAATTGAATTAGAAATTTGATACAAAGTTAGTGTTTTCAAGGATTTTGGGACTTTAGGTAAAAGTCAAGCATGTTTGAAATTTTTCATGATTTGATATTTTTCCTTGATAGAGTATGGTATATCGAACATGCCTGCAAATTTTTATAATTTTTGGAATTTTCTGAAATTTATTGGAGGTTACTGAAATTCGGCAAGGAGGCTGAAAAATTAGACTGATAGCGTATCAGTCGACTGCCCCTGGGGCAGTCGACTGGTAAGGCTGATTTCAGTGTGCTGACTTCTGTTCAGAAATCAAAACTTCCTCATTTAATACCATGGGTTAAGGTTGCTTGAGGCAATAGTTTTTGATGGTGTCAAAGGGGGAGAATGAGTAGTTTAAGTTAGAATTTTAATTTGAATTGGGTGGTTTGAGTTAGAATCTTGGAAAATATTGAAAATGGAAGAAGACATGGGTTAAGGGGGAGGTTATCTCTTGTTTTCATGTCTTATGTTTTTCAATTGTATTTGTTGACTGGTATTTTATCCCTAAACTTAAATATATTGCCACACATCAAAAAGGGGGAGATTGTTGAGGCAATCGGCCCAAGAATGATCGGGAAGATCATGGTTTTGATGTGTGTGTCAATAAGTTTAAGGTTAGGGCATTGTGTTGTTTTAATATGTGTGATTGAGTTTGCAGGACTTGGAGAATCACACATGTGGACATATCCGAGGGACGAGAGCCGAGGGAGGAGAGCTTCAAGGGCAAGCCAGGAAGTGGACTTCAAGGGCACACGTGAAGGGTGGCATGGAGGCAAGCCAAGGGAAGGCTTGCGTACGCATCCGAGGGACGATGGCCAGAAGAAGAGGACTTCAAGGGGCGAGCCAAGGGAGCAGACCTGAAGGCACACGTGAAGGAGAAGATCCGGAGTGGCTAAAGCTGAGCTGGGAGGAAGGGCAGTCAACTGCCCCAGAGGCAGTCGACTGCCAAAACCCACAGAAAGTTTGCGGCCTCGGACCAGTCGACTGACTATGGGGCAGTCAACTGGTATACCCCGAAACTAGCCGTTGGCTAGCCATTAATGCTAGGGCAGTCGACTGGTGCGGGCTGGACAGCATGCGAAGCTGTCCTTTACTCTTATAAAAGGAGGACCATTTTGGCTCAAGCACGGTACGGTTCTTGTGTGTAACAAAGTGCTGCTAGCGCCAAGAGTCCTTAAGCCCTTCCTCTAGCAATTGCTTGCATCTTGTAAAGAGGAAGAGCACAAGATTGTAATGGTTTTCTCCACCTTGAAGAAGAGTTTCATAGTGAAGGTGGTGAACTCCTGCGGATCCTTGGATTAGTCACTCTTAGGGGTGGATACCAAGTAAAACACTGTGAGTTAGCATTGATTTTATTCTATATCTTGTATTGTGCTAACCATCTTGTAGAGAAAAGCCGAGCCATCGATCCTCTCAGCCTCCAGCTTGCCTCTATGCCATCTTTCACGTACGCATCGAAGTCCGCGTCCCTCGGCTCATCGTCCCTGCTATCCATGGTCCCTCAGATGCGCACGCAAGCCTCCAGCTTGCCTCCATGTCATCATTCACCTGAAGATATCAACCAAGTCCATGTGTACCTGTACACTTGCACACTCATGTACACATATTAGTCCAACAATGGAAAACCTAACTTAAACCCTTTGCCTAAACATCAAAACTCATGATCACTACGGATCACATATTGCCTCAACAGAAAAGGCTGCACTCCGGTGGCCCTAGCCTCCTTCCCTCTGTCCCTGAAGAGGCTGTTATTCCTTTCGAGGGTGGGGAATCCATTCCCCTATCTTCCCCCGTTCCACCGACCGATGTTGTGGAGGCAGGCGTCCCGTCCCCCTGCTCTCCTTCAATTGACCTTGACGAGGCTCCGAAGGGTAAGGAGGTATTGCACCCAGTATAGGATGACACTCGACCACATTCAAAAGAGGTTGGATGCAGCATTGAAGGCTTCCATGCACTCCCCCCCCCCAAGTGTAGTTGAAGGAGGTTCCTGCCGAGGGTCCTTTGTCCGAGGGGACTTCCAGCTCTGAGGAGGGTGATTCCGGCCCCTCTACACTGCCCCTTGGAGCTCTTGTTATCCAACTACTTCCTCCGCGCAGGGGCTTGCCGCCTTCTAAGAGCCGAGTTGACACCTCAAGGTCCCAAAGAGGAGTAGCCGTACGAGTCTCTGTGGGACCTCTAACCACTCTTCGCGAGACCCTTCTGAAAGTATATGTTACTGTTACATAGGATGCTTTCTTGTATGTTCTATAATTCCTTGGTGCAATGACAGACAGCTGAAGACTGCCTGACAGCCGACCGTGGCTTGTACGCCTAACCCCAGATTGATGCCTTGATTCGTCAGGCCCTGAGAGCAGAGGCTACAGTTGACCACGAGCACTGGGCGGGACTTATGCAAGCGGGGGTCAGCGGGGCTCTACGGGCGAAGGTGGAACATTAGCTGAAAGCCTTGATGGCCAAGGAGTCCGCCCTACATAGTTCCCGACACCGGGAACGGTTGGCCTCCGAGCGGGCGGTGGCCCTTACCAATGACCTGCTCCAGGTGACGTAGGAGAGGGATCAGCTTCAGATGAGAGAGAGAAAGTTGTTGGGCGATATCAGACTTATGGAGGCCTCGACCGAGAGGTTGAACGCATGCGTTCAGAACCAAGCGCAGCAGCTCAGTCAGAAGGAATCCAACCTCATGATGGCGCCTGATTGCTTGCTTGTCTTCGAGGATGACCTGGCCCAGGCTCGATCGGAGGTATGGGCCGCATCAGACAGGCTCAGGAGGCCCTGGAAGAGCAAGATAGAATGTCTGCCGAGATGGAACAACTGAAGTGCGCCAAGAAGAATGCTGAGGCCGACCTGTGCGACCTTCGAGCGGCTGAGGCTTCTAGCACTAGATAGGCCATGGCAAACTTTAAGGCCAAGTTCTTGGAATCAGATGAATTTGATGATATCCTTGCTGGCTAGGTAATGAAGCGCTTGAAGCAAAGCTTGTTGGGACCTTTTCCATTAGCAAGAGGGGTTGAATAGCTACTTTTCGATCTTCTTCCTACAATGTTAGCGTGCGCAAGTGGAAAACTAAAACAATAAACTAAAACAATCACTAACACAAACCGTTTACATGGTTTGGAGATAAGCCTCCTACTCTGCGGTTGTCCGTAAGGTGGACGATCCCGATCCGTCGGTGGATGAGTTCCCGGAGGACCTCCGACTAGCTCTTGTCGCTCCTTGTGACAGGAGAAACCTCACCACAAACTCTCGACAATACCTAAGCACTAGAAGACTATTAATAAGCTCTAACTAAGCTTATTTTGTCAAGAACTCTCAGTTAAAACCGAACTCTCTTAAATAGAACTCTTGGCTGAAATGACTGTTACCAGTCGACTGGTCAAGCACCAGTCGACTGGTCAAGCACCAGTCGACTGGTCCCACTTGGATTCGAACGTTATAACCCAACATTTGAATTCCAGCTGCCATCAGTCGACTGGTCCTTGGATCAGTTGACTGATCTTACTGTGGACTTCATCAGTCGACTGATCCAAGCATCAGTCGACTGATCCACCCTTAAACCCAAGGTTTCCCTTCCTGAGTACATTTCTCTCAGCACTCGAACCCTAGGATTTCCCGAGTACACTTCTCTCAGCACTCGAACCCTCACGACTTAGCTAACTCTTCATCCAGCAGCCTCAACCTGTTGCCTTCAAGCCTTCTTCGACTTTGACTTTCGTCCCTCGGATGCATGCAAGCCCACGGCTCGTCTCCCCATGCCATCCTTCGCGTATGCCTCGAAGTTCGCTTCCCTCGGCTCATCGTCCCTGCTTTGTCCACGGTCTCTCGGATGCATACAAGTCCACGGATTGTCTCCTCACACAGTCCTTCACCGGAACCGAAGCCATCCAGCTAAGTCCATGTGTATCCTGCAAACCTACACACTCAAATACACACATCAAACACAAGGGTGAACCTAACATAAAGCCTTTGCTCAAACATCAAAAAACATGGTCACTCCGGACCACAGATTGCCCAATAATCTCCCCCTTTTTGATGTTTGGCAATACGTTTAATTTAGGGAAAACAAATAGCAAACACGATGCTAAGAACCATTTGGACTTACATTGCCAAGGCTTCACCTTGGACTTATACCGCCAATGCGTATGCAATGCAAACATGCATGAATCCTATCACAAGGTATCCCCACACCTAAACCTCCCCAATGAGATTAGGACTTTTACCAAACCGGGTTTTTTTAACACCTCTCCAAGGCTCCACCTATATTGGATCGATGGCTCGGCTAGAGGGGGGGTGAATAGCTCTTTTTGATTTTTCTCTACAATAGGGTTAGCACAATACAAAATATAATAGAAAACAATAGATTCAATGCTAACACAAAGGTTTACTTGGTATCCGCCTCGAAGGATGACTAATCCAAGGATCCACACGCGTACACCACTTCCACTATGAATGGTCTCCTTCAAGGTGGAGAAAACCTTTACAAAGTTGCCTTCTTCCTCTTTACAAGATCACGATGAATGGTAGAGGAAGAGTAGATCAAATGGGGCACTAACAACACTTCAGTATAGTAGAGAACCGTGTTTACCTCGTGACTAGAAGTCCCTTTTAAATAAGAGAACAAGACAACTTAACAAGCTGTCCAGACCCGCACCAGTCGACTGCCCATTTGGCAGTCAACTAGTCCGGAGTGAAAATCATTCTGTGAGTTTTGGCAGTCGACTGCCCTCTGGCCAGTCGACTGCTCTGCCTCTCAACTCACTTACAATTACTTTAAACACTCTCCTTCACGTATGCCTTTAGGTATGCTCCCTTGACTTGGCCCTTGAAGTGTTCTTCCTCTGGCTATCGTCCCTCAGATGCGCACACAAGCCTTCCTTGGCTTGCCTCCATGCCACCCTTCACGTGTGCCCTTGAAGTCCACTTCCCGGCTTGCCCTTGGAGCTCTCCTCCCTCAGCTCTCGTCCCTCGGATATGTTCTTCATGTGTGATTCTCCAAGTCCTGCAAACTCAATCACACATATCAAATACACTGCAACACCCTAACCTTAAACATATTGGCACACACAACAAAATCATGATCTTCCCGATCATTCTTGGGCCGATTGCCTCAACATAATTGACCTTTAACTAAAGCCAATTTCGTCAACCCTAGATAGCCAAACCGAGTTCCCTAAATAGAGCTCGTCGCGGAACTAGCCATTACTGGTCGACTGATGCCAACACTAGTCGACTGGTTCCAACCGAATCCGAACAATACATCCCAACGTTCGAATTGTTAGGATGTATACTATAAGTCTAGCTTTTGTATGAACATCTATTTTGGAATAAGAATCACAGTGGTCATGCGTTTGCATTTTTATATTTGTTATATATATACAGTTGTCCATTACTTTACATTGTAGATAACATGGTGTGTGGTGTCATGCAGAAGATAATATTATTGGTTACTTGTAAAGTATAAGTAATAGCTCACAACCAAGATGGATTTGGACTAACCATTGGAACGGTTGTAGTGTAATTTGGTATTAGACTATCTTGACTATAGAATTACACTAGTGCACTTTGTGTGTATTGAGCAAGACCGTTTTGAGGTTGTTCAATTTATACTGATTATATAATCAAATAAGATATCGTTTATTATGGATGTACATACTTTTAATCCCGATATAATAACGAGAACAGATACTTAGTATTTATTTCTTTAATTTACGAATGGGTGATATTTATTCGCTAAGTCAATAAAACTTGATAAATTGAGAAATAATATTATTTATATGGTGTGTCGTTAATTATAGAAGGAAATTGTGTCCTAATTATTTTGGTTGATGATGTCCCCTTGAGGAGCTCATAAGGATTATCATGTAAACCCTGCAGGTGGACTTGGCACAACATGATAATAAAGTTGAGTGGTACTACTCTTGGAGTTATATGTTAATTAATTGAATTATTAGTAATTCAATTAATTAATGGACGTACGATATCTTAAACACGGGGAGATAATGTACTCATAATATGAAGGAGCCCATATTTTAATGTGGGGTCGGTGCGGTAGTTCAATAATAACCCTTTAGTGGATCGGCTTATTATTAACGGATTTAAATTGGTTTTCGGGTTGAAAACAGGAAACTTAAATCAGTTAGGAGGCCATAATACTCATCCTTTTGGTCCCTATTGTAGCCTATATAAATCCTCTTAAGCCGTGATTTAGATACCTAATTTCTCCTTTGGTTCTGGGCGTGCGGTGCACCTTGAGGAGTTAGGGCCACACACCTTGAAGGGGCTAGGCCGCGCACCTTGAAGGAAAGGAGGAAGAAGAAGGGTGAAGGGCAGCTGCGATTCTTGGAAGATCGTCGCCCACACGATGTCCAAGAAGAGGATAGGAATACAATAGAAGATCGAAGGTATATCTAGTATCTATTTTTTATTCCGCCGAAGTTGTATTCATATTCTTCCTGGATCCCGAACTAAACACAAGATCCGGCGATCAAAAGATCGTTTGGGAAGTTTTCTGTCCTTTACGGATCAATTCCATTCATAGAATTAAATCCAGAGAAATAGGGTGGAATCCGAACGCCAACATGAATTTCAGCCGACACCAATCGACTGCAAAAAGATCAGTCGACTGGTCTTTCTGTGCCCTACACCAGTCAACTGCTATATCGCAGTCAACTGCCCAAACCCTAAACCTATGGTTTCCCTTCCCGAGTACAATTCTTTCAGCATCGTACCTCACGGCTCAGCTGACTTCACCTAGCAGCTCGACCTGTTGCCTTCAAGTCTTCTTCGACTTTGGCTCTCGTCCCTCGGATGTATACGAGCTTGCGGCTCGTCCTCATGTCATCCTTCGCATATGCATCAAATGCGCTTCCCTCGGCTCATCGTTCCTGCTTTGTCTATGATCCCTCAGACGCATACAAGCCCACGGCTAGTCTCCTCATGCCATCCTTCACCGACCGAAGCTGTTTAGCTAAGTTTATGTATATCCTGCAAACCTGCACACTCACATACACATATCAAATACAAGGATAAACCTAATTTAACCCTTTGCCCAAACATCAAAACATATGATCACTCCGGACCATAGATTGCTCCAACAGGATCAAGGGTTCGTCTCCTCAAGTACACGTCGTGGAGTAGGAGCAAACAATCTCCGAACCACGTAAACATAAAGTGTTATCATTGTTCTAATTGATAGTTGAGTTTTCGCTTGTGCTAACAATTCTAGGAAAAAAGTGAATTGGAAGAAAAGTTATTCATCTCCTCTAGCCGGTCCATCAACTCATCAACTAATATATATTTTAATTTTTTTCCACGAGAAATTCTCACCGACGAAAGGAGCGTGAGAAGTGGAAGAGTAAAAAAAAAAATAATAAATATTTATAAATTTATTGAAATAATTAATTTTTTAAAAAATTATAGGTAATAATAAGATGGTGAATATCTGGTAGGTTTATAGATGGAAATGAGAATAAGTATGAAAGTTAAATATCTAATAAATAAAAAATAAATATAATAAATTGAAAATATAAAATTTAATCTAAATTCAATTAATTTTAAAGTTAATCGGTGAAAATTCCCCAAACTAAAATTGAGTTTTGCATGTAGTTCCATTCAAAAAATCTTTGCATGTACTCCTGATATGATTGATAAGATGATTTTATGTGTTATTTTTTTTGTTAGTATAAAATAGTAAAATTTATTATATATTATAAAAATTTAAGTATAAATTATTTGAGTTTAGTACTAATTTAAGAAATTTGAGTATAAATTTCGATGACCCTTCCATAATGATCTTGATGCAACTTCACATACTTAAATTTCTAAATTTTATATTAAAATTCTTTAAATAATATTCAATCTAAATAAATTCATACTTAAATTTTTATAATGTATATTGAAAATTTTACTATATATTAAATAATATATACTCAATTTTTTAAAATAATATTTAAATTTCTTAAATTAGTAAATCTTTACTATACATATTAAATTTTTATTATTTTATACTAATAAAAAAATAACACAAAATTATTTTACCAAATAAAATGATTAACGAGGTTTTTCCAACCTCGGACGATCGGTCCGGCCACACGGAAGTTTTCCACCGATCGTCAGAGTAAATCAAAAAGTACTCGCGATGAACGATTTAGAAGTTCAGTATCCTAAAATTTATATTTTATTCGGAGAAAAAATTTCTACAGTAAAAAAAAAATTTAATATAATATTCATGTAAATTTCACTTAAGAAGTTTTCAAAAATTTCTTTTATTTTATTGTCATTCCTATGGGCGAGTCTTATCACCTTGCCGCCCACAATTAAGTGGTCTACATCTAAGTTGTCGCTGAGTAAGCGAATCATCAATGTCGACAATTAAACTAATAGGAATACTTTTTTTATTTTAATGCCTTAAAGTTAAGTCTAAAGATTTTACAAGATTTAGAAATCCTTAATTAAAAAAAAAAATTGGACACCTTAACTCGTACGTTTTGTCACGTCCCGAAGTCATGTCGCGTCGCGTCCCACTAGAAAGTTCATAAATCTTAATTTTGATATTTTTATTATTTTATTTATCAATTCAAGCTAAGTTAAATATTAGCTGCTTCAAAAAACAGCAATTATAATTTTTTTAAATTTTTATTATAATTTTAAGTTAAATATAAATCGTTTTTTTAAAGGAACCAAACGCAGCATCACTATGAGAGCTGTGTGGGCGCGACAGGGACAACTCGTGCATCAAATTAAGCGTCACGTGGAATAGCTAGCGCAGGGTTACTGAGTGGAGTCGCCTGTCTGGTCTAAGATAGGCGATCTCCACATCATTATACCGCGACGTTTTACATTGTACTCAACTGTTCACCAGTCTCTCAATTAGTTGGAGCATCGGTCCTTTTGCTTATTAGCCATTAGTGTATAGTAGGTACATCGAGAGGAGTGAATTCGGCTCCGCGTTTCACCTGCTTCAGCCCTTCGTTTCCCTGTCGACTCTCCGGACAGGACGCTAGGGTTTAAAGCGACTGCAACTGGGGAGCAGTTCTCGTACCGTCCGCGAAAGTTTCCTGCGCTCCATGCTCAGGATGGAAAGCCTTTCTCTTTTACTCAAACTTCCTCCCCATCGCTTCTCAATCTCTTCCTCCTTTTATTGCTCTGCAAGTTGGAGCCAGGGCGGCGGCGACGGTGCTGGTGGCGGAGGAAATGGGGCGCGGGAAGATCGAGATCAAGCGGATCGAGAATTCCACCAACCGGCAGGTGACTTTCTCCAAGCGCCGCAATGGGATCATTAAGAAGGCGAGAGAAATCGGCATCCTCTGCGAATCGCAGGTCTCCGTCGTCATATTCTCCAGCTCCGGGAAGATGTCCGAGTACTGCAGCCCCTCCACAACGTGAGTTCGCCGACTATGAGTCGCTTTTTCTTTTCCCCGATGAAAAAACATCTTGGTACCTTTTTGTGTGCTCTGTGGATTTTGAGATTTTGGCTTTTCCGAATGGACGGCGTCGTTGTGTCAGGTTGCCGAAGATTCTGGAGAGGTACCAGACGAACTCCGGCGAAAAGCTCTGGGATGCCAACCATGAGGTATCGTTGCTAAATTAAAAATGCCTCTTTTTTCCCCCCTCTCTTCCTTTGTTTCGGATGACTCTAGTTTCGTCCATGAATCTAAATGGCGAATAAGAAAATTTCTGATATCTTGAGTAAATTCATCGAGATTCTAATTTTTTTTAATACCATTCATTTAATTCTTAAATCCATTTTCCCTTTTACACCAAATGAATCATTTTTCTTTTCATTTTACCGTGAAGCAAATTGCCGTCTTTTGCAGAGTCTGAGTGTTGAAATCGAGCGAATTAAGAAAGAAAACGACAACATGCAGATTGAATTAAGGTTTGGTGTGCTAATCTATTGTTTGATTCATATGGTTCATATGTATCACTCATCTGGTGAAGTTTGTGCTCTCTTATGATGACTTCGTTTTGTGGGAATAGGCATCTTAAGGGTGAGGATCTCAATTCCCTTTACCCAAAGGAATTGATTCCTATTGAGGAGGCACTTCAGATTGGGCTCACCAGCGTAAGGGAAAAGCAAGTGAGAAATTTGTTTTAATGATATTTTCTTGTCCTTGCAATTGAAATTACCTTTCTACTGTTGAGTTGATACTCATTTCCTGCCAATTCTAGATGGAGATCTGGAACATGCACAAGAAGAATGTTAGCAAACATATTCCCTCGAGCTTTAATTTGTTGAATGATTTTTTTCTTAATTTTGTTTCTGCTCCTAATGATTTTCATCACTGGAATAGGAAAAATTTTTAGAGGAGGAGAACAAACAACTGACTTATATGCTGGTAATCTTCTTATCAGTTGATGTTTTAGATGTTTATACCTGTTTCATTATTTACTATTTTATTACTGATGGGTTATATTTTATCCAAGTCAAAATGCTTTAGCACTCGTGGAACACATTATTTTATAATTCTCCTAGATGCGTAGATTTTATAGAATCACACATTTTAGAGAACTTTTGTTAGCACCTCTAGCAAGTTTTCTATCAAAGGAAGCCAACTCATGTACCCTACTTGCTCTTGTAGTTATCCTAATGGAACTTTAGAAACTAGAATGGGCATCTCTAGCTATGCATAACATGTAATTCTAGAGCATTTCCATTCAGTCCGTTTTGTTTGTAATTTTTCTTGTAACACTTGGCGTTTGTACATTTAGCATCATCATCAATTGGCAATGGATGGAAGCGTTCGTCAACTTGAGCTGGGATACAAAGATAGGGAGTTTGCTCCACAAATGACTATGGCCTTCCGCGTGCAACCGATCCAACCTAACTTGCACGAAAGCAAATGATGACGAGATCTCACCTTCCTCGGTATGTTTTAGATGCTGAATTTTCTATAGAAGGGTTATCTATAGGTAACTTCTGTATTTCTACTGGATATTATATTGTGAATCCAGATAAGACTTGTATAATAATTGTGACTGGGAGCTAATATTGATTCATAGTCGCCCTCTTGCTGAGGTAGTAGTGATGGAAACGATGGGTTCTTAATTTGTGCTTTGCGTGATAGAGTTTACTATCCTCAGGACATGTTCATGAACTAGAGTTGATTGTCAACTACATCTTGAGTATTCGCCTTCTTTGTTTACATTAAACTTGCTTAGTTGAGTACATGTGTGAATGCTGATGGTTTACTTGTTCTTCAGTAAAGTATTTCTCAATCAACCAAAGTTATGGGGAATTTGATTGTTCTAGAGCATTTCTCAATCAGCCATATTACAAGATTTCTACCAATTTGATTGTTCTAACAATTTAAGAACATTGACAATTAAGAAGAGCAAGGAATCAGTTGCCGGAGGTTATAGGGTAACCGATGCCGTGCCTACTCGTCGGAAACACCACGAAGAGCAAGCTGCAAAGTACGCCGACGCCCAGCGGCACTATGTCCAACGCCTCCTGAACCTCCCTGCTCGGCCGGGGGTAGAAGCAACTGTCGACGTTCCGGTCCCGCAGCGCCACCGCCGCGAACACCAGCACGGACAGCACTGCGTGCACCCAGTCCCTGGTCCGCCGCCTGTACTTGGTCAAGTCAGGCGGAGGCCCCGCGCCGCCGCCGTCCACGTAGTTGAAGAGCCACATACCGCGGCGCGTCGCGAAGCCATAGTAGACCTGGCCGTCGGGCGCCCGGAAGCTGTCGGTGAAGCTGGCGAGGAAGCAGGAGGCGGCGAGGAGGAGGAGCAGCCCGCGCGTCAGGAGGGTGGTGACGGCGTCGCAGGCGCCGTTGTTGGTGAAGACCGGCACGAGGAGCTGGAAGGCGAGCAGAGTGCCGGTGGGCAGGAGGTTGGCGAGGTGGGCGGTGGTCGCTAGTGCTTGAGATATGGCTTGCTGGGACGACGAGGAGGAAGATGGCGGAGCAACCGCCGGCGCCGGCGGCTGGAGCGGCGGCGGTTGCTCCTGGATTTGGTCTTCGTCTTTCTTTTCTTTGGATTTCCGAAACTTGGTTTGAAGGGCCATGACGGCCAGTTAGCTCTCTTACGATCGGTCTCCTCTCTCCTTCAAATCGAGATTTAATTTTGAATGAAATTGGTGATGAGACAGGAAATAAATAGATAGATAAACTTGTTCCACAGCACGTAGTCTGATGGTAGTTGTTCAAAGGGTGAAGCTATCGATCTTGTTAATTTATGGCAACCATCACCCGTCACCTTCGATTAAACTTACGTGATCAGACGATTTTGAGGTCCATTGACACGACACGTTATTGACGAGATCAATTGAGAAGATAGCGCCGGGCAATTCGATGAAGTAAACTCGTCGCTTTGCTGCAAGAAAGAGGGTGGCGATGCCGATCACGCCGCCGGTGCGTCTCAGCCACCTTCCTCCAGCGTCACCTGCTGGATGTCGTCGTGCACGCAACGAAACGACTGGCGATTGCTCACCGTGGTAGAGATCCACCAGTACCACCGCCGAGCTACTCCGGCGGAGAGTTTGGATGCATTTAACTGTTCGATGTAATGCTGCTGTGAGATTGCTCAGAGGAAACCTCATCGTGTTCTGAAAACAGGGAGTAAAAGGCTTTCAAATGCTTCCTCAGGTACTAAGAATTCAATTAATCTTCTTGTTCGAGGCATTTCAGAGAAATTTGTTGCATCGATCCTATACACTGTGAGAGATTATGTTTTCTCTAATAATCAGCAGCGAATTGACACTTGAACCGCAATGCATTTCTCACTCACTCTGAATTTTCAACATGCTGTTGATCATGCATTAGGAATTCTATCTTCAATTTTCCACTGTTGAATGTCCTTGAACAAACACCATCAAACAAATATTTACACTGCAAAATACTGATTTGATTGATCAACAAGTTCTGTGCATATCCTGTCTTACAAGAAAGATTGGTGGCTTAGGAATGGAGAGATTTGAGTCCCACAGCTCCAGCCCACAAAATTGCTTTCCTTGTCGACATGATTAAAAATTCCAACCATAAGCTGTATGATTGGTTGGCTGATGCCTGAGAGAAACATGACTCTAGAGAACTTTTGAACACTATCTTGTCTGCCACAGAATATAATAAGCATTCACAAAGGTTAGAATGCAGATAACCTTTCCTCAACCAACAATCATCATTAGATTTCAAGTACAAGCATGACAGAGTCAATATCTTTTCTCTGATAAGATATGTAAATGATATGAACAAAGTTTGGAAGAACCCTGTATTTTCCTACTCCATTGCCTATGCTATTCAGCTATGACATCCTAAAAAATCCTTTCTCTGACCTTTTCTGCAGGACCACGTCAATTAATAGCACAGTTGGTCTTTTGCATCTACTCGGATACTTGCAGGCTTTTCTGTCTAAACTCTAGGCACCCAACACAAAAGCTTGTCCCTTGTGCTATCGCAGCAGCTACCATATTATCATAATCTCATTTCAATTCTTTAATGCTCACGACTCAGATGCTAAACATTCATTTGTCAAAATAATGGTGCACGGGTTGGAATTATTTTATTCGATAGCTCTCCAGTTCTTGTCATGTTGTATATGGAGGCCCAGTTGTATGATTTTCGTCACAGTTTGTCAGTGTTGTTAATCCTCCACCTACTGTGATTCTTCTTCTTAAAGCAGATGCATCCAAAACCTCATAATTATATTATTGTATTGATTTGATCATCAAAAACCTTATGGAATGGTCCAACTTTGACCAGCTAATTCAGATTGTTGGGATCGAAGACAGATGATTTTTTGCTCAATTATGAATGAGGCCATGTCCAGGACAAGGACAACAAGCAATTGCCACCTCCAGCTTTTGTTGTTGCATCTCTGATTCCTCCCCACCAAGCCCTTCTATTTGTTTTGGTAGCTCTTCAAGTTTCTGTGCATATCTGAGAGCTCAGTGAAAGCTGTGAGCTGATTACCACAGGTACTTCTTTCTCCCCACTCCCTTTTTTTTTAGTTGCCTAGTTTCAGTTGTGCAAACCAGTTCTTACTGCAAGATATCATCAGCTGTGACTGCTGTAGGAACACTGCGAATGGTGAGTGTTCCTGAGTTGCTCAGGTGCCCAATTAGCCTGGATTTGTTCAGTGATCCAGTGACGCTTAGCACAGGCCAGACTTATGACAGGTCAAGCATCGAGAAATGGCTGGCCTGTGGCAACTTAACATGCCCGGTCACAATGCAGAAGCTCCATGACACATCCTTAGTCCCCAACCACACCCTCCGGCACTTGATCGAGCATTGGGTCCTGGCAAATCCTGCCACTGTCTTTGACCACAGCTCGATGTCTACTGCTCCACCCAAAAGCACGGAATTCACACTCTCCACCCTCAAGCACAACCTCCAATTCAGAGAATCCACCACTATGACAAAGCTGGAAACGCTTAGAATCATCAAGCTTCTGTCTTCGGAGTCGAGCACAAGGCAGGCTAGTTTGATTCGAGAAGGCTTGTTTGAGCTGCTGCTGCAGGTGCTCTTCCAGTTCCCTGTGGCAGACAATGCCGAGGTCATAGAACTAGCTCTCGATGGGATCCTCAATCTAAGCTCTTCCAAAGGTTTGGAGTCCCTAAACATGTTGAGAAATGAATCGAACTTGGTTCAACTGGTGTTTCTATTAGAACAAGGGAATTCCAGGGTGAAGGCCAGGTTGTGTAACTTGTTGGAGGCGATCGCATCGTGTAGTTTGACGCAGGAGCTGTGCCTCATCTTAGGAAGGAGGGAGAGGTTGCTCCAAGTGCTGGTCTCTCTTCTACTCGACAAATCCGACATCCGGGAGGCCACCCTGAAAGCAATCTGCAGCCTGTGCTCAGTCGAAGCCAACAGGAGCACTGCGATTCGAGAAGGCGCCATGGACGGCCTGGTCGCTTACATGTCGAGCGCAATGTACGCGGCCTCCTCTTGCTCGAGGAACAGGAACGTGAGACTCGCCGTGGGCACGCTGGAGCAACTGCTGGCGTTGGGAGTCGGCAAGAGTCGGATGAGCAAGATGGAGAACGGGATCGTGGTGCTGGTGAAGATGGTGTTCAGGGTGCCCTGCGATCAGGGGGGCAGCGAGCACGCGGTCGGGGCACTGTTGCTCCTCTGCAGCGACTCGGAGAAAGCAAGAAGCGACGCCATTAACGCGGGGGTCTTGACGCAGCTGCTGCTGCTGATGCAGAGCCAGAGCGGGGAGCAGGCCAAGTCCAAGGCCAGAGCTCTGCTGAAGTTGCTAAGAGCCAAGTGGGCAAAGGATCAAGCAGGATTGTGATTGATATTCACTCACGGAGTTCATGATCCTTTCTTGCATCAAAAGAAAGTATCTTTTCTTCTTCTTCTTTTTCTGTTTTTTAATCATCGTGCCAAGAATCTCTGATGTTTTTCAATCTCTGATGTTTTTCGCTACTCTAGTTTTCGATCCATATCGTGCGGTTTGCAGTAGTGGGCATACTTTGACATGAATCTGTTGCTCCAAGCCATGCCAACAAATTGATGGGTAGGGATTGGTTTCACTGAACAACTGCTCAAGTGAATGAATGACGATAAGATCGGTTGGAGCTATCATCAGTGCAGTTATGGACTTGCATGATCCCGTACCTCTATAATTTTACAAATCTATTGTTTTTTTTTTTAAATCTAAAACATTTTCTTCTTCTATTTTATTTATTCTAGAAGGAAAAAGAATGAAAATGAAATGAGTTAGACCATGTGATCAATAATTAACAATTAGCTGTGAGATCTAAAGGGTAATGTTGTAATGATCAGTCCCTCTTAATTAAGAGATTTAAAATTTAAATTTTAATTATGATATGTTATAAAAGATAATTCTCTTCTGTATGAAGCGATATTAAGAACATTGATTGTCGAGATGTCCTCCATGAGTATTTTCTGATTTAATTTAATGGCTAATGAAAATTTTATGTAGGATCGAACTAATCACCTCAAAATTAGTAGATTTAAAGAATTAGATACCTTGTGTAAATTAAAAAATTAATTACCAATTAGCTTCGATCATTAAATGATAAATAAATCATGATCCTCATCTTAGCAGCCCCTTTAAGGCGGTTCCATACACTCGGAAATGAACTAAATATAGGGGCTTATTCAACCTTAGTGGCCTTTCTAGAGAGGGAGCTCGAGATAATCCAAAGCGGTATTTATACTTATTGGGAATCAAACTATACTTTTCTAATGGCAAGTCCTACTCGAGTACCACCTAGGCTACACTTACGTGGATAATAAATTGTGGTCCTTGTTGGAGGATCGGGTGTCAGCTAGGGGAGGGTGGAGGGTGGAGGGGGGGGGGGGGGCTAATCTTGTTAGTGCGCACACGGAATAACAATTAAACTAAAACTAACAAGAAAAAAACAAACTAATTTACGTGGTTCAGAGATAAAACTCTTACTCCACAGCTGTCCGTAAGGTGCATGATCCTGATCCGTCAGTGGATGACTCCCTGAGAAACCTCTGGCTAACTCGAGTTCTCTTAAATAGAATTTGTTTGTTGATCCAACAGTTACCAGTCGACTGACAGCCGTCAAATTCGAACGTTACAGCCCAACGTTCGAATCCATCTGACACCAGTCGACTGCACAGAAAATCAGTCGATTAATCTTTCCGTGACCTCAACTAGACGACTGATCCTATACCAGTCAACTGATAAAACCCTAAACCTCGTGTTTCACTTCCTGAGTACAATTCACTTGCACTCGGACCCTCACGACTCACTTGACTCTTTTTCGCAACCTTGACTATTGCCTTTAAACCTTCTTCGCTTTGGCTCTCGTTCTTCGGATGCATACAAGTCCGTGGCTCGTTCTCATGTCATCCTTCATGTATGCCTCGAAGTAAGCTTCCCTTGGCTTATCGTTGCTGCCTTGTCCACGGTCCCTCGAATGCTCTATCCTTTACCGGACCCGAAGTCGTCAGACTAAGTCTATGTGTATCCTACACCTGCACTCTTACATACACATATCAAATATAAAGGTGAACATAACTTAACCCTTTGCCTAAACATCAAAACACATGGTCACACAGACCATAAATTACCTCAACAGTCCTCCCCTTCAAGGCGACCCCACACACACTGGAAGGAGTAAAATCATGAGAAATATTTTGTTCTAACGTAGTGGCGCTTTGCATAGAGGAATCAACCTCCCAATGAGGTATTTTTGCATCTGCTAGAAATTGCATACAGATATCAACTACACTAACTCGTGGGGGCAATAACTTATTGTTCTTTTTTGTAGCAAAAGATGAAGTTATCATCTTAGCGGCCCCTCGGGGATACTCCCACATACTTTGAAAAGAGATAAATCATCGGAGGCATTTTGTCCTAGCACATGAAATCTTTACATGAGGGAGACTAGATATCTAATGAGATATTTTTATACTCATTGAAAATTGATCTTAAGTCTTATTAGAATAATTAAACACTCACACCAATGCATGAAGATAATAACTTATGGTTCTCTTTGATTATGCTCACCTCAGGTGTCCCTTATCCGTCCTTAATTTATATGAAGGAAGATAAATTACGGAGTCAGCTTATAGCCGACCGCCAACAGTGGCGTAGCTAGGATTTTCAATCAGGAGAGACGATTTATAAAAATTTTAAAGATTAGTGTAGATCGATTTTCATTATAAAAATATCTAAATTTAAAATTTAAAGGGCTGAAAATGTACTTAAATTTAAAATTTTCGACCATTGCCTTTAGTTCCAGTTGAAATAATGATCCATTAATCTCTAAAACTTTTTTATAATTCAAAATCGAAAAATCATTTATTATATCAGTTCCTCATAATATTTAGCATTTCTATATATGAGATCTTCGTTGTAATCTAAATAAAGTTTATATTTTACAACTCTCTTTCAATTAATGAAAGAAGACAGGAATAACTTACTCCTCTTGGAAGGTCATTGTTTTTGAAAAAAAAATAGAGAAAAGAAAATAGGGATGAAGTAAAAAGGGAGAGCTTTACCTTCTTCGTTAGCAACCTCTATTTGTTTCAATGAGCTTGGCAACTGCACAAAGAGAGCAAGGCAAGATAAAATATGACTATTCTTGCAATGCCAATGAAACCATAAAATTATGAGAAGAGGAATGTTTATTAAATACGGTAAATAAAATACCAGTTCAAAAAATTTCAGGAAAAAAAAATTTCCCGTGACTGTTCTCGGGTTTTCTGGACCTATAAATGGGGATTAAAGGGGTTGAGTAGTTAACATCAAACTATGAGGGGATTAATTGATTTAAAGTCATAATCCAAGGGTGAGGTTTAAATAAACCAAACTTTAGGGGATGAAATGAAAATTGTACTCTCCCTTTAAACCGCTCCTTTTTTCCTCTTCATAGCCTCTGCCCGGAAACCACTCTGCGATGCCCTTCTCCGTGCGATCGGAGCCATTGTAGAGCCAACACTGATCTCCTCCCTCCTTTCCTCAGTTTCTCCATTGTCCTCACATGCTTGGGCTCAATTGAAGCTTTGTTCTCTTGCATCCCCATCATCTACGAGCGCCAAGCAGTGTGGGGAGATTTGCACTCGACCACAATCGTGGGCACATTGGGAGCGACTATATCCGAGTGCCGGGGGTCTTCGATCTGGTAAGCAGTTGTTTGTCTAGGGATGATTTTGGATTTCGATTGAAACATTCTCGTCGGATTCAGGTATTTGATCTAGATTGGCTCCTGTGGCGATCTGTCTAACAACTCATGAAGTTCGTTAGTAGGGGCGAGGGGAGCTCATTAGTAATGGGAACACGCTCAGTGGCTGATCCGATGGATTTGGGTAGAGGATTGCTGCGCTAGTACCAACTCAAGGTAAAGATTGTCTTATGTTGAGTGTGGATCACCACCTAGAATCTTGTTTCTGATAGAGGTGCAATAGATCTGCTTGGATTTATGTTGATAATAGAACATTTTTGTTGATGCAGTCTAACCCTGATTGTTGTTTTGGTGTTGACACCGATTTTAGTTTAGGTTAATAAGATGAGTCTGGTTTAAGTCCTGGTCGGGGACTGGGCACGACTCCCGGTGAGTGAAGCCGGGTCCCGGTGAGTCAAGCCAGGTCCCGGTGAGTGAAGTCGGGTGATTGGAAACCCTGGTGAGTGAAGCCGGATCCTGGTGAGTGAAGTCAGATGAATGAAGTCCCAGTGAGTGAAGCTGGGCACGAAATCTTGGTCCGGGGGACTTAGAGTTGAATTGGAAGTCGCTGGATCGGTCTGGTGACCGATCAGGGAGTTGGCACGAACTCCCTGTTGTGGATCGGTCTGGTGATCGAACCAAGGATGTCTGATCGGTCTGGTGACCGATCAGTGAGAGAACAGAAAGGATTCTGTTCGGCTCCTGATCGTTCTGGTGAACGATCAGGGAGAGGTCAGTAGGTTTCGTGAGAAACCTTGATCGAACCAGCTGACCGATCAAATATCGCGAGTTCCTCACCCAGACCGATCAAGATGGGTCCTGATCAGTCAGGGATGGCCTGATCGGTCACCAGACCGATCAGGGCACAACTTGATCGGTCTGGTGACCGATCAGGGGCGTTGGTTTGAAAAGGCTGAAGATTCTGCTTCAGGTGTTGGATCGGTCCGGTGACCGATCCACGATCTGTGATCGGTCAGGGTGACTGATCACAAGAAGCTCACGATTCCAGTTTCTCACTGTGGACCGATCCGGCTGAAGCCTGATCGGTCAGGACTTACCCTGATCAATCTGGTGACCGATCAGGGTCCTCTCTGATCGGTCCGGTGACCGATCAGTAGCTGACAGCTTTAATTCAAATACGCTGTCAGACTTCTGATCGTGTTCTGATTTCTTTCTGATCACTACTGATATATGGTCTGATCGTCTGATAATTAATTTTCTGTTGATTTGCTGTGCTAAACAACTTGATCCTTTCTGTTCTCTCACTGATTGGTCACCAGACCGATCAGGACACAACTTGATCGGTCTGGTGACCGATCAGGGGCGTTGGTTTGAAAAGGCTGAAGATTCTGCTTCAGGTGTTGGATCGGTTCGGTGACCGATCCACGATCTGTGATCGGTCAGGGTGACGATCACAAGAAGCTCAGCGATTCCAGTTTCTCACGTGGACCGATCCTGAAGCCTGATCGGCCAGTTACCCTGATCGATCTGGTGACCGATCAGGGTCCTTTCTGATCGGTCCGGTAACCGATCAGTAGCTGACAGCTTTAATTCAAATACGCTGTCAGACTTCTGATCGCGTTCTGATTTCTTTCTGATCACTACTGATATATGCTCTGATCGTCTGATAATTGATTTTCTGTTGATTTGCTGTGCTAAACAACTGCTAAGTGTGCAGGTAACTCAGGATTACTCAAGGAGGGTCAACTGGGTTCTTTTGCTACATCAGGTTTGGCAGTTTTCCTTCGCAGGATACAACGTCTACTGGCGCAAGCTGGCAACGGCTGAGGAGCTGACCTGGGGCTCGACTGGAGGGAGTCCAGAAGAGGTCAGCTAGCTGGGCTAGTGCAGATGAGCAGCTGGTGAGCTGCAGAGGAGCGTCTGTGACCTGGCGATGAGCAGCAGGTTAAGTGGTGGCTGGGAAGAAGAGAAGTTATCTCTTCTGTGCTTGCGACAACTCTCATTCATCCTGCACCTTGAAGCATACTCTTGAGCATTCTTTGAAGCTTCTGCAACTTGAGCGCCTTGAATCATAGAAGAGCTTGGCGAGTCCATCAACAAGTAGACACGAAGAGCGGGGAGCTCTTGCGTGAGAGTTGTGTTGGGTGAGCTCGGTGAAGTGTTTCTTCTTGTGTGTTCATTGTGCTCTATAAGTTTGTGTTGTCTCTGTGCTTTTATTTCATATCTGTTGAGACTTGCTGTGGAGAGGTTTCTCCACCGAGAAGGAGGTTTGATAACTGCTGGATTTTTCGGGGCTTGATCTGCCGACGATCAAGGGATCGCTCACCTCATGGGCACGCCAAGGAGTAGGGGCAAGTTATCCCTGAACCTTGTAAATCCTCCTTGTTAGCGATCTCGTTTGTTATTTCAGTTTGTCTTAGTTTTTCTGCATTTCTGCATTTCTCTGTATTTTGTTTCCGCTGCCTCTAACCCTAAGTGCAGAAAAACTTGAGAAACTCCAAAGAGAGCAAAAATTTGTGTCTGACTACATTCACCCCCACTCTCTAGCCATCCAAGCACCAACAATTTTGTGGATCATTTCTGTTCTATAATGTTTCATTATGCTCAGTATTAATTCTGTTCTTGGTTTCGGATTTGATCTCATGGTCTTGCGTCTATGTTCTTGGTTGATAATAGGATGTTTCTTGCAAGATCAGAGTTGTTTTGAGATTGGATTGGAAATTTGTTGAATAAAGATTTAGGGTTAACTCTGTTTTGGTTTTTATTCTGGATTGTGCTTTAGTGATATCCTGGTTTTAAACTTAGGTTAAATCTAACTTGTACCATGATTCGACCTAATCAGAAAACAATCATTAATTATGGCTAATTAGTGACCATTGCTTAAGGATGGGTTTTAGTTATGATTGGGGTTGGGTTTAACTAGTTATCAGTTATTATGATAGCTAAAACTATGCCCTTTGTTACATGATATTGATTTGTTGCTGATTATTGGATAAGAGGTTCTCTATATATACGAGTTCTTCCATTGGAGGTGAGTACTTCTTACTTGTTTTCTTTAGATCCACATTATCTTTATGCATGACTGCCTATATTTATTGCAGTAGATTTTATTTACCATAAATCTGCTATCGTTGTTATCCCGCTTGATACTTTTTGTTTGATCTTTGAGACGATCTAATTCCTGTCTATACAATCTCTATATTTGTCATTTGATTCTGTATAGTATTCATGTATGCATGTGTACGTAAATATAATAACATGTCACTTTATATTTGCACGGATTGATTTTTAATTATACTTGCATGTGTACCTAGATGTATGATGGTTAGGTTATTATACATGTGATCGACCTGTGCATGTTAGGTTGAGTTATGTATGATGACGAGAGGGGTTGCATGTGTTAGACTCATGCACCATCCATGCACTGTTGTATGTTGGCGATCATTTGCATCCCTTATGGTCTGAGCCCATTGCCAGTTACATGATCTGCACACACGACCACTCATGAGTTAGTGATACCGTAGTGTGTGTGCAATTGCTCTGTACTACTTCACTTGAACACTCATGGGTAGTGGTTCCGGAGCGTGGTAGCAGGCAAGGATCCCTTCTCTTTCCATAGACCAGATAAGATGAGAGCGACGTTCCCCTATATGACTTGGCGTAGGAGGGTGACCCTGTGCCAGCATCCTGTCTACTCGGTCACTCATGAGTAATGATAGCAGAGTGTGTACAGTGTTATAACCTTACCCACTCGGCCGACACATATGACATGTCTTAATGGCTTAACTAGTGTCAGATGTGACTATGTTATTGCATCACGTGCATATGATGCATTGTGCACTTGATTATGATTGTTGTATTTGCTTGCGGTATATGTTTGACATGTACATATAGGAGATATTATGTGTTTGTGTCGATGACCCTGTACATGCTCATATGATACAAGCCTTTTATAATCAGGATAGACTGATTTCTAATATGTACATTCATTTGGTATTTTCAGTTATGCATATTCTGATATTTCATTTGAGACTGTATCCTGTTATTTCTTTATTACTTGTACAACTTCTTATACTGCCATTCATGTCTCCCTCTATACCCGCAGAGTCCACTTGGACTCACCACTCATCGCCATGTTTCTATTTTCAAGTTGATTGGTTGCCAGGGGAGCCTAGTTGCCAGTTCCAGGTCCCGATGACTCCGGTTTGGGTTCTTCCACGTATTTTTTATTTCTATTTCAGCATATCGCTTATTCTGTATTTGTTTCACGTCATAGCGTGTATTGGATTGTATTTGACACATGGTTTGTATTTTGAGTCCTCTATTAGACTTTATGTGATGTTTTACTGTGCGCCTGCCCAAAGGGCAACTCAAGTGAGTTCTATGGATTTTAGAGCTGTTGAAGCATTTCTTTATATGTTTTATTCCTTATTTGAGGTCTGAGGTCATATATATTGCGTGAGTGTTTGTATAAATGTTCTAAATTGTCCGTCGTACAGGGAAGATATTGTCCGATTGTATATTAGACCAACGAGTCCCCTCCCTCGGGGAGTGACAAAGGAGAAGAGAAGAGAGCTCTTATGCATGAGAAGATGAAAGGAAAAAATTATAGGTTTACTACTGTTGGAGAAGAGAAAGAGAAGAAGTAAACAGAGAAGAAGAGGAAGAGAAAAATAAATGATGAGGTGGAATACGGTACGAGCTGCAACATGCATAGGGAAAAAAGGAAGAGAAAAAATAAAAGTTTTACTCACAAATATCCTAATTCCTTTTAAATTGATCGAACTCATTTAAACATTAAACTTAGTTTGATCATAACTTGACCAAATAAATTCCAAATTAATTCTGATTTGAACAAATATAATCCTCATCTCCGTATTTAAATTTAGTTTAAACCCGATTCAATTTTAATTTAGCACCCTCATTTCATGTTCTATAATTTAGTTTATTTATTTATTTTTATATATTTATTTTTAAGATTGAATATTTTAAATCATGATTTTTTTCTCCTAAAAATGATACCAATGGATAGCTTAGGTCATTACTTTCTAAATATATGATCAATTTTAATTTTTGATAATAAATGATAAAGAATCGAATTTGAGAGGGGGCAATCACACCTCTCTTATTAATGTGGCTACGCCTCGGACCGTCAAGTGACTAAGGGACGGGAGGAAGTTTTTTCCCTATGATTATACTCAACCTCAATTGCTTCTCAAGTTATCTAGAGGGGGTCCCCACGGGATGGACTGATGATTAGTATGTGGATGTTGTTACCTTGAGATCTGGGAATTAAAACCTAGCAAAGTCAATGTGCTCATTCTTTCCACACACTAGTCACAATAACCGAGCTAGTAGTATCCGTGATTTACCTCTTCCATATTAATCTTGAGATGAATTAATAAAAGTATTGAAGACGAACGAATCACTTTTTACAACTTCAAGTTTTCTAGAGGGAGAAAAATTATAAAGTTGATTTATAATCTATCGTCAAAACTCTTAA
>JAGFNQ010002000.1:0-16345 GCA_024364735.1 Boesenbergia rotunda | reverse complement strand
TTCCTTGTTTTTGACGATATCCTTTTGCCACTAATCTAGCCTTAAAGGTAACAACATTACCTTCCATGTCGGTTTTCTTCTTGAAAACCCACTTGCACCCTATGGGTTTGATCCCTTCAGGTGGGTAACCAAGTCCCATACTTGATTTTTCGTACATGGAATCCATTTCCGACTTCATGGCCTCAAGCCATTTGTCCTTTCTGAACTTTTCAGAACTTCTTCATAACTGATAGGTTCGTCATCACCAATGAGCAACATGTCGTTCGATTCACTTACGAGAAATCCGTATCTCTCTGGAATGTTGCGTGTCCTATCAGACCTACGAAGAGGTGGTGTAGTTTTAGGTTCAACTGATAGCTCATCACTATGAGTTCTCAGTTGTGGGTCTAGACTAGGTGTCTCTGTAATGTCTATTGGAGTTTCTTGAACATCATCAAGCTCAATGCCACTCCCACTGTTTTCTTGTAAAAGAAATTCTTTTTCCAGAAATACAGCATGCCTTGAAACAAACACCTTTTGTTCCAAGGGATGATAGAATTGGTAACCCTTCGTTTCCTTAGGGTATCCAATAAATAGACATTTATCAGACTTAGCATCCAATTTGTCTGATACAACCCGCTTCACATAAGCAGGACAACCCCATATCTTAAGGTGAGTTAAGTGAGGTTTCTTACTATTCTAAATCTCATATGGAGTAGTAGAGACTACCTTGGTCGGGACTCTGTTTAGCATGTAAACAGCTGTCTTAAGTGCATAGCCCCAAAAGGATTTTGGAAGAGTTGCATGATTCATCATCGACCTAACCATGTCCATCAAGGTTCGAATGCGCCTCTCAGATACACCATTATGCTGTGGTGTATATGGCGGAGTCTATTGGGATAATATCCCATTGTCCCTAAGATAATCTTGAAACTCTTGACTTAAGTATTCTCCACCCCGATCGGATCGAAGTATTTTAATACTTTTGCCAAGTTGTTTCTCTACTTCATTTCTGAATTCTTTGAATTTATCAAAAGCTTCAGATTTGTGTTTCATCAAGAACACATAACCGAATCGTGAGTGATCATCGATAAAGGTGATGAAGTAGTTATAGCCTCCTTGTGCTTGAGTTGACATTGGTCCGCATACATCGGTATGTATTAGACCAAGCAACTCTCCCACTGGATTACCTTTTCCGGAAAAGGGTAATTTGGTCATTTTGCCTTTTAAGCATGATTCGCATGTATCAAATGAACCGGGTTCAAATGATTCCAGAATTCCACATCGGTGTAATTCGGTCATGAGTTTCTTACTTATATGGCCAAGACGACAGTGCCACGTGTAGGAGTCTATTCGATTATCTATTTAAGCACGATTATTGCTAACTTCGATATTGAAAACGTCACTGGATAAATCTAACGTGTAGATGCCATTGCACAAAGTTCCATTCCCATAAAGAACGTCATTTAAAGTTATGTAACAACAATTGTTACTAAAAGTCAAATGATAACCTTTTTCATTCAAACATGAAATAGATACAATGTTCTTTATTAATGAAGGAACAAAATAACAATTATCCAATTCTAAGATACGTCCAGTCGGGAGCTTTAGCAAATAAGTTCCGATGGCAACAGCAGCAATCTTTGCTCCATTTCCAACTCTAAAATTCGCTTCTCCCTTGACGAGTCTTCTTCTATTCCTTAGCCCCTGTATGTCATTACATATATGTGAGCCACACCCAGTATCAAGTACCCAGGTATTTGAGGAAATAGAGTGACATTCAATAACGAAGATACCTGAAGAGGATGGGGCATCGGATCCCTTCTTCTTCATGGATTCAAGATAAATCTTGCAGTTTCTTCACCAGTGACCTTCCTTGCCACAGTGATGGCAAGTGCCTTTTGGTTTCTTTTCAGTCTTTTTGGCCTTTTTCTTCTTCCCTTTGTTCTGTTCTTTGGCCTTCCTCTTAGAACCTTTCTTCGAGGAACCAACTAACAGTACTGCTTTTTGATCCGGCTTTACAGAAGGCTCCACAGTCTTCAGCATGTTGATCAACTCAGGAATGGTAGTCTCCAGTTTGTTCATCCGATAGTTCATCACAAATTGTGAATAACTCTTGGGCAAATAACTCAGAATTAAGTCAATACTTAGTTCATGATCCATTGCAAAACCGAGTGCGCTCAGTCACTCAATGTACCCCAACATCTTTAACACAAACTGTGAGGCAGAAGTGCCTTCCTGCATCTTAGTGGTGAAGAGGAGTCTGGAGACTTCGAACCTTTCGGATCTCGCCTGCTCTTCAAACAACTCATGAAGATGGAAGATGATGGTATTAGCATCCATATGCTCATGCTGCTTTTGCAACTCAGGTACCATAGAGGCTAGCATGATGCAACTCGCAAGTTCAGAATCGGTCACATGTTTCTGATAGGCCAACAATTGGTCTGGAGTTGCATTCTCTGGAGGATGGGTGGGAAGTTGTTCTTCAAGGACATAAGCAAGCTTCTCTGCCTTGAGGACTATCCTCAGGTTTCGAAGCCAGTCCATGTAGTTCGGCCCAGTCAGTTTATTGGTGTCCAAAATGGAACGCAAGTTTATGTGAGAAGACATGATCGAGTGATTAACCTAGAAATACAAATTGAGATTATGTGAGAAGATTTATTAAAGAATGTATCAACATACATAAATTAAATCCTATTTATTTTACGAATTGAATCACCCTTATTATCAATTCGGGAGATCGTAGGAACATCTCCAAATAGGTTGATATCCAACCATAGATAAGAACCACTATGGCTGTGGCCATCAAGTTTTTCTTAGCTATGAAGGTAGGTAATTTTACCGATTACACATCGCATATATGTAACTATCACTTTATGCTATCAACTAATTGAATGTTTGAATAAATCATTGGGTTGTTAACTCATTAACAAGTATGTATCATTATACATAGCACCCAACTGCACCTCTCTTCACATCGACCTTGGCTGTGGCACAACAAATCGATGCTCCAAGCTTAAGGCTGACCCATTAATCAAGAAATAGTTTTAATATTGTTGAAGTTCATTCAACCGTTTAGTCCGGCTTGGATGTGTCCAACAACCAAAACTAAGGATTGACCTCTGACTTCAACTATATCATTCATAAACTAATTCTATGGTTTGAACATGTTGAGGTTCAAGTCGGGCATGGATGTGTCCATCAACCCAAACGAGAAACAAAACTCCGGTTCTAACCATATTAATGGAAGGTGTTAGCCTTAATATTTTGTAAGGGGTGTTTGGGTCTCATTCTTTTCTAAGCACATTCATGACATATAATTATGTCATGACTAACGTTTTCCTTAATAAAGTATATATGTGACTTAATTTATCAATTCTCATGAATTAAATTAGGAATCGGATTTCCTAATTATAATTTCATACTTTATTAAAGGAATTGTTTTGGGAAACAATTTCCTAAATTGTCATAATTAATTTCGGAAATAATATGTTCAAGACTTTGATTTCTCTAAATCAAATCTTATTAAATTAAGAGACAAATCCCTTAATTCAACTACATATTATTTTCATGAAAATCTTATTTAAGAATACTCTATAGGAAACCATTTTCCTAATTAATTTTGGAGACAACAATATGTAAGAGCATCACCTCTTCAACATATTTCATTCATGGATTTAATTAATTACAACAAATTGTTTTCTAAGGGTGGCTCGCCGAGGCTCAGATACCCAAAGAAAAATAATGTGTTGTAAATCTAATTGGACGGCTCCCCGAGGCTCAATCCAAATCAAACATGACAATTTCAATTAAAAATTGGGAAATTAAATTACAACAACTAACTTTAAATTGGACGGCTCCCCGAGGCTCAATCCAAAATAAAGAATTTTGTTGTCAATTTAAAAACCAATTCAAATTTAATTGTCAATTAACTGTCCATGAATTTGTCTAGAATTTCTCAAAAGAAAGTGCCCAAAATTGCGAGATTTCAAAAATAATTTTTCAGAATAATTGTAAGTTTCTGGTAAAAAGAAAACTTACATATTTCCAAAAATTGGAAAATTTCTAAAATAGAAAAATTTCCAAAATTTGGAAAGTTTCCAAAGATGAGAAGTTTTCACAATTATCATAAAATTTTAGAAACTAGAAAATTCCAAACGTTTGCGAAATTTCATGAAGATTCCCAAACTTTGAAATTTCTAAATCTAAAATCTATTATAATTTGAAAGTTTCCATAATTGAAAATTTTTTCCGAAATTGAGATCATGACAAAGTATTCCGCAAAACAACTATATGATAATGTCGAACACTAACCGGCTCTGATACCACTGTTGGGACTGGGTGCATGTCGACAAGGATACGAGTTCGTAAAATTTTAAATTTTTACGTGCAGCGGAAGAATTTGCATAAAATAATTTCCTAAATTATTTTAACTTCGTATCTAGCATGCAACCTTATAGTGTGTTGACATAATCATAAAATAAAACTTTACGGAAAAGTAAACTAATTTACATTATACCTCTCGTAACTCGAAGTAAGGGACGAGATCCAACCGTAGCGTCCCTTGGAAGCTCCGCCTCTATTCGCGTCCATGCCGAGTTCTCTTCGGGATGACTTCGCAAAGTCACGAGTTTTGTGCCGACAAGAACTACTAGATTCTCGGAAGGCACAACTAGAAGAATAAGAGAAAATAATGGAAAACTAACCAACGAAGTAACAGAATCGAATTCCGGGAAGAGAGGAATCGCTATCCGCTTCTTCTTCTTCGTGTTCGGGTTCTCCTTCTTCTTCTTGAAGCTCACGGCCTCCACCACCTTGGAAGAAGGTTTGCGCCGGCCCTAAGCCACCAAGTGGGCGCCGGCCCTAGGACTCGAAGAATGGGTGGGCGCCGGCCCTAAGGGAAGAGAGGGAGAAGGAGGAGAGGAGAGATTAAGAGAGAGGGAGAGAACAATTAATCTCTTAATTAGGAATAAGGGCTAGCCTTTGGTTCCTTTATATAGTAGCAACTCCTTTGCTAAGTCTCCCTCTAAACCGAATTAACGGAATTAACGGAATTAGTTATAAGAAATTTATCTTATAAATTTTCTTATTAATTATTCCGTTTAAACCGAGTCTTTATTATAAACTAATTTATAATAAAACTAATTCTTCTTCTCTTTAAATTATGGAATAAATTTTATAAGAAATTTATAAACTTTCTTATTATGAAAAAATCAATTCATAATTGATTTTATAAAATTAAAATAAACCAATTCATGGATTATTTTAATCTTCCATAAAAGAATAAATTTCTATAAATTTTATTTATATAAATTTCTTTATACAAATTTATTTATCCATAATTTATAAAATAAATCGCACTAGATTTATTTTATTAATTAAACCAAAATTAATTGGTTTTCTCCTCTTTATTGGCCGGCCACCAAAGGGGGTTTTGACACCCTCTTTGGCCGGCCAAACCAAGCCGAACCGCCGCGAATTAAACTCATTTAATTCGCTCAAAAAGCCTTCAAAAGACTTAGCCATTTTAGCTTCCATTGCGCCTCTGACTAACTCAGATTCGACTTATTTCTCTTGATCAGAAAATTCAATTTTCAACTCGTTTTAAATCCCTCGGATTACTCGTAGTGCGTGTGACTAAATAGGCTTTCGATTTATGTTGGCCGTCTATAATTTAACTAATTATAGAACGATCATGAGTGGCACCTAGTAGTACATCATGATCCCCAATTAATCGAAAGATCAACGGTTTGACCTCAGAAGAAATTATTCTGAAACCCTTTAGCAGCTCTAATGAATCGTGCCCCATTCCCTTCACCACCTTATACCCACTTGGTTCAGGACACGGTCAATGGTGTCAGTCCCCACTAGGCTGACTACGTCACACCTAGCCCAAGTAGTGTCTTCCTCGTCCTTTGGATTTCTAATTACTCTCATGTATTTAAGAGACTCGCACTCTTAACATGATATGCTCTGGCCAGAGGCTTTGAGTAACAATCCGATGATAGGCCTGGGTATACATCTCCTCGCAAAGAGTGGTGAATCCTTTGTAGGCTGTTCAAACATCTTCGGGCACTTCAGCTTATATCCGATCACCCTGGGTCCACACCTCCTAAGAGATGCTTGCTTAAGATGTCAAAGTATAAGTCTCCATGACCAAGATGACTTGAACACCGCAAGTCAAAGGAACATCGCACTTAAGCTGCAGTAAGAACTCCATTGACAAATCTATATAGATTACCATATGAAGTTTTACAGCTAGTCACTCCAATGAACTAGTTCCCTTAACTAGCATCCATGTTTATCTCCGGACATCCCAATGTCACCAGCCAGTGAGAATCAGCTGAATAGAGAATAACCCATGCTAGTCTCAACAGAATTGATAATGTCCGTATTTATCAATTCATCGACTAGGGATATTTCCAACACTTCACATTTGCACATTTAGAGATAATCACTAGTTGTGATCCCATCACAAATTCTCTTATGCTGTGAATTGTATGGCGGACATTCAGTAGATGAGTTTAAGATCCTATCAAATACACAAACATGTATACTCAAATAGTGAATTATCATTTATTAATATAAATGTTTACTTCATAAGGCGATTGCCTTAGGACACTTCTCTCATATCACCAACACTAACTACTCTACCGAATGCGATAACTTGATGGCTAGGAAGTGGGCAGACTTGGTCAATCTGTCCACTATCACCCATATTGCATCGTGTCCATGGGTGGTCCTTGGGAGACCTATGATAAAATCCATGGATATCTCTTCCCACTTCCACTCTGGAATGGGAAGAGGCTGCAGAACTCCTCCTGGTCTCTGGCACTCTGCTTTGACTCTCTGGCAGGTCAAGCAGGTACTGATATATCTGGCCAAGTCTCGCTTGAGTCCAGACCACCAGAACCTTTTCTTTAAATCTTGGTACATCTTGGTAGAACCAGGATGCATAGAGTACGGGGTACTGTGGGCTTCTTCTAAAATATTCTTCCTTAGTTCCTCATCATTGGGGACGCAAAGGCGGTCTCCAAGATAGAGGATGCCTCTATCTGATATTCGAAACTCTGAATTTTCTGCCTCTTGGATCTCCTGCTTAATCTTCTGGATCTCTGGGTCTTGACTTTGCTTTCTTTGTATATCCACAAGCAGGGTTGACTCTAGAGTCAATGTAGAAAGTTGCCCAATTATTACCTCGACTCCAAAATCCTTTATTTCTTTCTGAAGTGGTAGAGACAGTGATGATAGGGACATCAGTGCTGCACAGGATTTTCTGCTCAGTGCATCTGCCACTTTATTAGCTTTACCTGGGTGGTAGAGGATTTCACAGTCATAATCTTTGACCAACTCTAGCCACCTGCGCTGCCTCATATTCAGATCCTTTTGAGTGAAGAAGTACTTCAAACTCTGATGGTCTGTGAAGATTCTGCACTGCACTCCATACAGGTAGTGTCTCCAGAGCTTCAGTGCAAAAACCACAGCTGCTAGCTCAAGGTCATGAGTAGGGTAATTCTTCTCATAGTCCTTGAGCTGTCTGGAGGCATATGCTATTACTTTACCGTCTTGCATGAGGACAGCTCCAAGGCCCATCTTGGATGCATCACTGTAGATGTCAAAGGCCTTGTCACTCTCTGGAACAGTCAGGATGGGAGCACTAGTCAATCTTTTCTTCAGTTCTAGGAAGCTGTGCTCCCATTTATCTGACCACTCAAACTTCTGATTCTTTCTGGTCAGGACTGTGAGAGGAGAGGCTATTCTGGAAAAGTCCTCCACAAATTTTCTGTAATATCCTGCCAGGCCTAAGAAGCTCCTGATTTCACTGGCATTCTTGGGTCTACACCAGTTGCTGACTGCTTCTATCTTTGCTGGATCAACTTGAATGCCTTCTTTGGATACAATGTGACCTAGGAAGGTCACCTGATCTAGCCAAAACTCACACTTTGAGAATTTTGCATAGAGCTTCTCCTGCTGAAGGATCAGCAGCACTATCCTCAAGTGTGTAGCATGGTTCTCTGGAGTCTGTGAGTATATGAGAATATCATCAATAAATACAATGACGAATTTATCGAGATACTCCCTGAAGATGTGGTTCATCAGCTCCAAGAAGACTGCTGGAGCATTGGTTACTCCAAAAGGCATCACTACAAATTCGTAGTGGCCGTATCTTGTCCTGAAGGCCGTCCTGGGGATGTCACTTTCTTTTACCTTTAGCTGATGATACCCAGAACGCAGATCTATCTTCGAGAACACTGTAGCCCCTTTGAGTTGATCAAATAAATCATCTATTCTAGGAAGGGGGTACTTGTTCTTGATGGTTACCTTGTTCAGAGCTCTGTAGTCTATGCACAGACGCATAGACCCATCCTTCTTCTTGACGAAAAGTACAGGAGCTCCCCAGGGTGAATGACTCGGGCGAATGAAGCCCTTGTCTAGTAGCTCCTGGAGTTGCTCTTGTAATTCCTTCAACTCTGCTGGAGACATACGATATGAGGCCTTTGAGACCGGACCGGTACCTGGTACTAGCTCGATCTCGAATTCCACGTCCCTGTTGGGAGGTAGTCCAGGTAGCTCTTCTGGGAATACTTCTGGATACTCACAGACTACCCGTACATCCTCCTGCTTGCGCTCTTCCTTTGCTTCTATGTCCACTATGCGTAAGTACTTAAGCATTTCTCTATACTGCAATTAAATAAAGGAGCAATAGAAAAACTGAAACTTAAAACTTTCTTACTTGAAGACGGCAAGGTTGATGCTGATGTGTGTGTGATGCTGGAGAATGGGAACTGCTCTGATACCAACTGTAGTGACCCGCCTTCTCTACCTTAGACGGACCGTTACTTTGTCTACTTCTTGACTCTAATGCAACGACTAAAAATGCGGAACTTTCTTTAACTTTTTTTTTTCTATTTAAATCAATCTAAGCATGATATTCTAACTTAAACACCACAACACATGTTCTATAACATTACTGAAGCATTATAGAATATGAATGTAACTTTTCTAAGTATATTTTAAGCAATAAGACTTAATTCGAAATGAGACTAACAACATCTTGGCATATGATGATATTCTAACTTTAACAGTCATGCATTTAAACTCATCACACAAGGTTCTATAATATTACTAAAGCATTATGGAATATGAATGCAACTTTTCTAAGCATATTTAAAGAAATAAAAACTTAATTCCAAAGGAGACTAACAACATCTTGGCACATATAGAATGACATGGAATCTTTACTCGTGGTTTTTAAGACATGCAAAATATCTAAAACGCAAATACTTGGATAAATTCTATGTTATCTAACTTAAACTAAGAATCTGTAACAAATGCACTTTAAGTTTTTATTCATCTTGTCCCAAGGACCTCTCCAAGGTCAGCCACCACACACACGTCACTCAGCACCGCCTCGTCGCCTTCCTTCAGAATTGCTTGCCTTTACCTTCACCTACAGTAAGAGGAAATGCAACTAATAAGCATAAAGCTTAGCAAGTACTATCTAGCTCACAAAATCACGAAATGTGCAAGCATGCTTTTTAAACAATGTGAAATCACATGAGATACTTTTATGCTTAAAAGAAACACTAAAACATGTATAACTCAAAACATGCATACTCAAGCATTAATAAGTCTTAACTCACTTTTTCTTGGCTTAACTTGAAACTTTAGCAATTCTTTAATTTTAAATCTTTCTTTAACTTTTAGAAAATTCTGCTAAAGCATATACTTGAAAATAATACTCACTTGGATCCACTTAAGACGTAAGTACCATCTTATACGCGTTCCCTAAAAGGTTGGGGTAGCGAGCCACCAATCCTAATAGAGTAGACCTTGGTCTACCAGGGCCAAGACCATGGAATTAGACACCTGGATTTCTTTAACGTCGCCCTTGGACGCCGGGTACTGGCCTTAGAAAATAAAATACTTATTCTTTCTTATCTTGAATGCCTTGGCATTTTAACGAGCACCTTGTGTGCCCAAATCCCTAAGTCTTGACTTTTGGGGATTTCTTATGGCTTTGGTCCTTTCTTTTCTTCTCTTTATCTTCTCTTTTCTTTTCTCATAGCTTTTCTTAGACCCTAACCTCATATAGGGTACTTAATTAAACTTATACAAGCATGGATTAACTAGGATTACATGCAAAATCATAAACTAAAGGAAAAATTGCATTTTTAACTTTCTAACGGGAAAAACTTGCGGAAAACCGCCTCTTACTGCAGGTGAGTAGTACTTACATTGATATCTTGGACTTACAACCAAGAACGGCGTCGGAGGTTCCGGAGAAACTCAGAGTCTCGGAGATTTCTTCGCGCTCACGCGTTCCTCTCGTCGCGGGGATTCCGAATATCGGAAAATCTCTCGGAGGAGAGCCTTGGCCGGCCACCGGAGGAAAGCCCTAGGGCTTGGTGTGGTTTCGCCCAAGAGAGGAGAGGAGAGGGGCGGCGTGAGGGCTTGGGCGAGGAAGAGGGTTTAGTTGAGAGAAAAATAAAATTTCTCTCCTTAATTATCTATTTATACTTAGGGTATTTAAGTCCAACTTTTAACTTAACTTAATATCTCTCTATTTTCTTTCAGCACACCCCTGCTGGGGCTCCTGGTTAACCCGACCAACTTAAGTCGTTGATCCCATGGGAGGTCTCGGGTTCAAAACTCGTCCAGGCAACTTTTTGACGAAAACTCTATTTCTTTTAATAAAAATACTAACCGGACTCGGAAAATTCCATAAAAATATTCTAAAAATTCCTAAAAATATCTAGAATATTTCTAAAACATTTTTAAATAGTTCTAAGGACTTTAAGAACTTCAATATGGAAATTTCGGGGCGTTACAATCCCCCATACCTTATAAAAAGTTCGTCCTCGAACTTAAAATAATTCTGGATACTTTTCTCTCATGCTGTCTTCACGTTCCCAAGTAGCTTCCTCATGCTTTTGATTCTGCCAGATACTTCACTAGTGCCACTTCTTTATTTCTTAATCTTTTAACTGCCTTGTCCACTATCTGTGTCGGTCTGCTCTCATAGCTAAGATCTTCTTGGATCTGTACTGACTGAGGCTGAATCACTTGGCTAGGATCGTGAATACACTTCTTTAGCATAGAGACATGAAATGTACTGTGGATAGCTGACATATCCTCTGGTAAGTCCAGCTCATATGCTACCTTACCAACCCTCTTTATGATCTTGTAGGGTCCTATGTAGCGAGGACTTAGCTTGCCCTTTTTGCCAAATCTCATCACTCCCTTCATAGGAGCGACCTTGAGGAATACTGAATCTCCAACTTGGAATTCCAGTGGCCTACGGCGTGTGTTAGCATAACTTTTCTGTCTACTCTGGGCAGTCTCAATCCTCTGGCGGATCGTCTGGATTGCCTGAGTGGTCTCATCTACCAGCTCAGTCTGGCTGCCTATTTCTGATTCCGTCTCTTTCTTTTCACCAGCTTCTTGCCAACATATGGGTGATCTGCATTTCCTGCCATACAATGCCTCATAAGGTGCCATCCTGATGGTGGCCTGATAGCTATTGTTGTAGGCAAACTCAGCTAAGCACAGAAATTTGCACCAACTACCTTTAAAGTCCAACGCACAAGCCCTGAGCATGTCTTCTAAAATCTGATTTACTCTCTCTATTTGTCCATCTGTCTGGGGATGGAAAGCTGTGCTGAACTGAAGTCTGGTGCCTAGGGCGTCCTGAACACACCTCCAAAAATGGGAGATGAACCGCCCATCTCTGTCAGAAACAATCGACTTCGGAACTCCGTGAAATCTGATCACTCCTTTCACGTACAGCTGTGCTAACTGCTCTACCGAATGCGATAACTTGATGGCTAGGAAGTGGGCAGACTTGGTCAATCTGTCCACTATCACCCATATTGCATCGTGTCCATGGGTGGTCCTTGGGAGACCTGTGATAAAATCCATGGATATCTCTTCCCACTTCCACTCTGGAATGGGAAGAGGCTGCAGAACTCCTCCTGGTCTCTGGTGCTCTGCTTTGACTCTCTGGCAGGTCAAGCAGGTACTGATATATCTGGCCACGTCTCGCTTGAGTCCAGACCACCAGAACCTTTTCTTTAAATCTTGGTACATCTTGGTAGAACCAGGATGCATAGAGTACGGGGTACTGTGGGCTTCTTCTAAAATATTCTTCCTTAGTTCCTCATCATTGGGGACGCAAAGGCGGTCTCCAAGATAGAGGATGCCTCTATCTGATATTCGAAACTCTAAATTTTCTGCCTCTTGGATCTCCTGCTTGATCTTCTGGATCTCTGGGTCTTGATTTTGCTTTCTTTGTATATCCACAAGCAGGGTTGACTCTAGAGTCATTGCAGAAAGTTGCCCAATTATTACCTCGACTCCAAAATCCTTTATTTCTTTCTGAAGTGGTAGAGACAGTGATGATAGGGACATCAGTGCTGCACAGGATTTTCTGCTCAGTGCATCTGCCACTTTATTAGCTTAACCTGGGTGGTAGAGGATTTCACAGTCATAATCTTTGACCAACTCTAGCCACCTGCGCTGCCTCATATTCAGATCCTTTTGAGTGAAGAAGTACTTCAAACTCTGATGGTCTGTGAAGATTCTGCACTGCACTCCATACAGGTAGTGTCTCCAGAGCTTCAGTGCAAAAACCACAGCTGCTAGCTCAAGGTCATGAGTAGGGTAATTCTTCTCATAGTCCTTGAGCTGTCTGGAGGCATATGCTATTACTTTACCGTCTTGCATGAGGACAGCTCTAAGGCCCATCTTGGATGCATCACTGTAGATGTCAAAGGCCTTGTCACTCTCTGGAACAGTCAGGATGGGAGCACTAGTCAATCTTTTCTTCAGTTCTAGGAAGCTGTGCTCGCATTTATCTGACCACTCAAACTTCTGATTCTTTCTGGTCAGGACTGTTAGAGGAGAGGCTATTCTGGAAAAGTCCTCCACAAATTTTCTGTAATATCCTGCCAGGCCTAAGAAGCTCCTGATTTCACTGGCATTCTTGGGTCTACACCAGTTGCTGACTGCTTCTATCTTGGCTGGATCAACTTGAATGCCTTCTTTGGATACAATGTGACCTAGGAAGGTCACCTGATCTAGCCAAAACTCACACTTTGAGAGTTTTGCATAGAGCTTCTCCTGCTGAAGGATCTGCAGCACTATCCTCAAGTGTGTAGCATGGTCCTCTGGAGTCTGTGAGTATATGAGAATATCATCAATAAATACAATGATGAATTTATCGAGATACTCCCTGAAGATGTGGTTCATCAGCTCCATGAAGACTGCTGGAGCATTGGTTACTCCAAAAGGCATCACTACAAATTCGTAGTGGCCGTATCTTGTCCTGAAGGCCGTCCTGGGGATGTCACTTTCTTTTACCTTTAGCTGATGATACCCAGAACGCAGATCTATCTTCGAGAACACTGTAGCCCCTTTGAGTTGATCAAATAAATCATCTATTCTAGGAAGGGGGTACTTGTTCTTGATGGTTACCTTGTTCAGAGCTCTGTAGTCTATACACAGACGCATAGACCCATCCTTCTTCTTGACGAAAAGTACAGGAGCTCCCCAGGGTGAATGACTCGGGCGAATGAAGCCCTTGTCTAGTAGCTCCTGGAGTTGCTCTTGTAATTCCTTCAACTCTGCTGGAGACATACGATATGGGGCCTTCGAGACCAGACCGGTACCTGGTACTAGCTCGATCTCGAATTCCACGTCCCTGTTGGGAGGTAGTCCAGGTAGCTCTTCTGGGAATACTTCTGGATACTCACAGACTACCCGTACATCCTCCTGCTTGCGCTCTTCCTTTGCTTCGATGTCCACTATGCGTAAGTACTTAAGCATTTCTCTATACTGCAATTAAATAAAGGAGCAATAGAAAAACTGAAACTTAAAACTTTCTTACTTGAAGACGGCAAGGTTGATGCTGATGTGTGTGTGATGCTGGAGAATGGGAACTGCTCTGATACCAACTGTAGCGACCCGCCTTCTCTACCTTAGACGGACCGTTACTTTGTCTACTTCTTGACTCTAATGCAACGACTAAAAATGCGGAACTTTCTTTAACCTTTTTTTTTGTATTTAAATCTATCTAAGCATGATATTCTAACTTAAACACCACAACACATGTTCTATAACATTACTGAAGCATTATAGAATATGAATGTAACTTTTCTAAGTATATTTTAAGCAATAAGACTTAATTCGAAATGAGACTAACAACATCTTGGCATATGATGATATTCTAACTTTAACAGTCATGCATTTAAACTCATCACACAAGGTTCTATAATATTACTAAAGCATTATGGAATATGAATGCAACTTTTCTAAGCATATTTAAAGAAATAAAAACTTAATTCCAAAGGAGACTAACAACATCTTGGCACATATAGAATGACATGGAATCTTTACTCGTGGTTTTTAAGACATGCAAAATATCTAAAACGCAAATACTTGGATAAATTCTATGTTATCTAACTTAAACTAAGAATCTGTAACAAATGCACTTTAAGTTTTTATTCATCTTGTCCCAAGGACCTCTCCAAGGTCAGCCACCACACACACGTCACTCAGCACCGCCTCGTCGCCTTCCTTCAGAATTGCTTGCCTTTACCTTCACCTACAGTAAGAGGAAATGCAACTAATAAGCAAAAAGCTTAGCAAGTACTATCTAGCTCACAAAATCACGAAATGTGCAAGCATGCTTTTTAAACAATGTGAAATCACATGAGATACTTTTATGCTTAAAAGAAACACTAAGACATGTATAACTCAAAACATGCATACTCAAACATTAATAAGTCTTAACTCACTTTTTCTTGGCTTAACTTGAAATATTAGCAATTCTTTAATTTTAAATTTTTCTTTAACTTTTAGAAAATTCTGCTAAAGCATATACTTAAAAATAATACTCACTTGGATCCACTTAAGACGTAAGTACCATCTTATGCGCGTTCCCTAAAAGGTTGGGGTAGCGAGCCACCAATCCTAATAGAGCAGACCTTGGTCTACCAGGGCCAAGACCTTGGAATTGGACACCTGGATTTCTTTAACGACGCCCTTGGACGCCGGGTACTGGCCTTAGAAAATAAAATACTTACTCTTTCTTATCTTGAATGCCTTGGCATTTTAACGAGCACCTTGTGTGCCCCAATCCCTAAGTCTTGACTTTTGGGGATTTCTTAAGGCTTTGGTCCTTTCTTTTCTTCTCTTTATCTTCTCTTTTCTTTTCTCATAGCTTTTCTTAGACCCTAACCTCATATAGGGTACTTAATTAAACTTATACAAGCATGGATTAACTAGGATTACATGCAAAACCATAAACTAAAGGAAAAATTGCATTTTTAACTTTCTAACGGGAAAAACTTGCGGAAAACCGCCTCTAACTGCAGGTGAGCAGTACTTACATTGATATCTTGGACTTACAACCAAGAACGGCGTCGGAGGTTCCGAAGAAACTCAGAGTCTCAGAGATTTCTTCGCGCTCACGCGTTCCTCTCGTCGCGGGATTCCGAATATCGGAAAATCTTCGGAGGAGAGCCTTGGCCGGCCACCGGAGGAAAGCCCTAGGGCTTGTTGGTTTCGCCCAAGAGAGGAGAGGAGAGGGCGGTGTGAGGGCGGGCGAGGAAGAGGTTTAGATGAGAGAAAAATAAAATTTCTCTCCTTAATTATCTATTTATACTTAGGTATTTTAAGTCCAACTTTTAGCTTAACTTAATATCTACTCTATTTTCTTTCAGCACACCCCTGCTGGGGCTCCTGGTTAACCCGACCAACTTAAGTCGTTGATCCCATGGGAGGTCTCGGGTTCAAAACTCGTCCAGCAACTTTTTGACGAAAACTCCTATTTCTTTTAATAAAAAATACTAAACCGGACTCGGAAAATTCCATAAAAATATTCTAAAAAATTCCTAAAAATATCTAGAAATTTTCTAAAACATTTTTAAATAGTTCTAAGGACTTTAAGAACTTCAATATGGAAATACGGGGCGTTACAATCCCCCATACCTTATAAAAAGTTCATCCTCGAACTTAAAATATAATTCTGGATACTTTTCTCTCATGCTGTCTTCACGTTCCCAAGTAGCTTCCTCATGCTTTTGATTCTGCCAGATGACTTCACTAGTGTGCCACTTCTTTATTTCTTAATCTTTTAACTGCCTTGTCCACTATCTGTGTCGGTCTGCTCTCATAGTTAAGATCTTCTTGGATCTGTACTGATGAGGCTGAATCACTTGGCTAGGATCGTGAATACACTTTTTAGCATAGAGACATGAAATGTACTGTGGATAGCTGACATATCCTCTGGTAAGTCCAGCTCATAGCTACCTTACCAACCCTCTTATGATCTTGTAGGGTCCTATGCAGCGAGGACTTAGCT